>CAUYLG010036772.1:0-51466 GCA_963573385.1 Cacajao melanocephalus
TTCTGGGATACATGTGCAGATCGTGCAGGATTGTTACATAGGTATACACATGCCATGGTGGTTTACTGCATCCATCCCCCTATCATCTACATTAGGTATTTCTCCTAATGTTATCCCCCTCAATCCCTCCACCCCCAGCTATCCCTCCCCTAGCTCTCCCACCCCACAACAGGCCCCGGTGTGTGATGTTCCCCTCCCTATGTCCAGGTGTTCTCATTGTTCAACAACCACTTATGAGTGAGAATGCGGCGTTTGGTTTTCTGTTCTTCTGCTCTTCACAAGACATCGTTAATAAAATGAAAAGGCAAGCCACAGACTGGGAGAAAGTATTCGTAATACTCCTCTGTCAAGGATTTACGTCCTAAACATATAAAGATCTCACAATCCGATAAAAAGGAAACAACCTAATGAAAAAAATGGACAAAAGACTCAAGCCATCACTTGACAAAAGAAGACATATGAAGAGGCAATAAACGTGAAGATATTCAATGTCATTAGCTGCCAGGGACATGCAAATGAAAACTATGATATAACATCTCACTCCCACTGTAATGACACATCTTAAGAGACTGACAATATCAAGTGCTGGCAAGGAAGTGGAGCCGCTAGAAATTGGAAACATTGCTGATAGGACTGTAAAATGGCATAGCTACTTTGGAAATCAGTTTGGAATTTCTTAGAATGTTAAACATAGGATTGCCATATGACCCACTTCTAGGTAGAATAGGCAAAACTCATCCGAGGAAGGAAAAAAATTGCACTGGTGGTTGCCCAAAGTGAAGGTGAGGGACAGGCAAAGAGACAGCAGAGGGGCCCAAGGAGACACTGGCAGTGTTCTGTAGCCTGATTGCCATGGCTTGATTGTCATGGGGGGTTATCTGGATGTATACACGTTTTAAAAGTTCGTTGAACTAGTGTATGTAAATTATACCTTAATGAAGCTGATCTTTAAAGTTAAAAATTGTCAGAGTTAATGTCTATTAAGCATTTACCTGCTTCAGTGCTTTTCACATATTGTGTCATCTCACTGAATTCTCAAAACCAATTTTTTTTAGGTAGGACTTTATTTTTTAGCTAAGAAAACAGATTTGAGCCCAGGCCACCTGGCCACAGAGCCTGTTCTCTTGACTACTGTGCCACGGGGCTAGACTCTCAAGTATCTGTCTGCTGGCATTGATAAAGCTCATCTCGAGGACACACTAACCCAGCCCTCTACGTGGATCGACTAAAACAAGGGAGTGTGGACCTGGAAATGAGAGTGTAAACCAAAGGAAGAGGCCGACAGAATGAAAGAGCATTTCTCCAGGCTGGACTCAACCTACCTACACCACAACCACTGGGTGCCTGGTCCTTGCCTCCCCTGGGCAGACTGAGGCAGAATCACTGGGCAGGCCTGAGAATCTGCATTTTAACAAACTGCACCGTGCCCCTTGAGAACAGTAGAGACCTGTCGGGAGGAAGGTCCATGGGTCAGCCCAGCCTAGGCTTGAATCCTGGCCCTTCCAAGGCCCTTGTTTACCTCTTTCTCCCTCAACTTGCTCATCTCCAAAATGGGCATCAGCAGAGCACCAGCTGCATGGGGTGGCTAGGAAACTGAAGTGATTTGAGTGAGAGGCAGACACAGTGCCTGGCACAGAGGAGGCACTCAGTAAATGCTGGATTAAAATAGCAATGGTATGAGGGACGGCTCCACCCAGTGGCTTTCTCTCTCTCCCTCGCTCCAGGCCCCGGCCTGGCCTTTATTGCGTACCCCAAGGCGGTCACCATGATGCCTCTCTCCCCACTGTGGGCCACCTTGTTCTTCATGATGCTCATCTTCCTGGGCCTGGACAGCCAGGTAAGGGGCCACAGGGAGGGGGAGCCCAGGAGGGAGGGGGACCCTGGGCCAGGAAACCAGATGCCACCCTTAGGAGTGGCTCCCCGGGCCCAGACACTGCCACCTGGCCCTGACATCTGGGCCCTGCCCACTATCCTCCTTTCACCCTCCGCTTCCCTCCCATCAAACCCTTCTGCCCCCCATCCACCAGGTGGGCTCCACGCTTATCCACAAATGTCTGTTCCGGCTCCTCTAAGCCTTCCCAAACACTGTTTTCCTTACCAGAATTCCCAACTCTCAATTCACATTTAGAAAAATTTGCTAAGTACTTCCCTTCTGCTCAGCCACTCCTGCCAACAGCACTGCCTGGCACAGCAGAAGAGAGTCTCAGAGAGAGGGTCCCATAGCACGCATGTCCCCGTCCCAACCCAATCACGGAGGACACGGACACGTAGAAAAGCACCTCCTCCTCCTTCCTCCGTCTCTGTCCTGGATGCCACCACCAGCTCTGCCCCACCACTGCCCGCCTGCCTCCGTGCTCAGCCCTCCCTCGAGGCCCCTTGCTGACCTCCCTCTGCTTGGCAACCTCCTTCCCTGGCAAAAGGGTGGACCTGGAGCTAATCATTCACCCACGCAACAAAGGGAAATCGAGTGTGCTGGGCTGCACGGGGGCTCTGCAGGCAAAGTGGTCAGACCCCCTGGGCTCCCAGGTCAAGTGGGGAGACACACCCAGCCCAGCCTGTGGGGCTGCTGCCCTCACCCATGACCTTGTGCCAGTCAAGTCACTTGGCAAGTCGCTTGGCACCCAAACCCCACGGCCAGTATGTCTGTCAAGCCAGCAGAGTCCAATTTCTTCCCATGAACGGTTTCCCAGAAGCTGCTAAGCCGAATCACCGGGTGTTTTTGCTGATAATCTTCCCTTATTGTTGCTGTTGCGGGCAGAGGCCTCAGAGGGATTGGCGGGATTGGCAGCTTATGCGTGACAGGCTAGGCCTGCCTGGCAGAAGGAGGCGGGGGCTGGGGCCTAGGCTCTGCAAGCCCGGCGGCCTGAGGACTGGCACAGAGGGTGGAGGCCACTCTGCCTACCCCCACGCATGCTGCCCTTGCTGTGTGCCTGGGATACATTCTCAGTTCATTGTCACAATAACCACATGGGCTGGGGGCTCCTTTCATTGCCTTCATTTTATAGAAGAAACTGAGGTTCAGAGATACTGAGTAACTTGCTAGGACATGCACCCGGTCGTGTCTGCCTCTTGGCCTACACACTGCAGGTGTCTCATCAGTTTCCATCCTGGATAAATAGCCTCCCTTGCATCCCATCCCCTTCCCTAGGACCTGGAGAAAGGATGGGCAGAGCCAGCCCTTGCTGCTGAGGAGGAGCAGCTGTGAGGCCACAGCCTGGGTGTTGGCGCTGGGTTTGAGTCCCAGCCCCACGACTTGCCACCTATGTGTCTTGAGCTAGTCACCTCCCCTCTCTGTGCCTTACTCCTTTGTCTCCACGAGGAGTAATGAAACACTTTTCCTGAGAAGGTAGAGGTGAATCAGAAAGGATTTGGAGGCTGAGAAATGGCTCCAGGGAAGGGGAGCTTCCCAACAAGGGGACTGGCAAAAGAACCCTTGACTCCTCCTCCTCCCTCCCTCAGGCAGGGCAGCATGGTGGGTAAAGCCCAGCTCTGGAGCAGGATCGCCTCATTCAATCCAGGCTTTGCCACTTACTGCCTGTGTGACCTTGGGTAAATTACATTCTCTCCCCTCTGTGCTTCTGTGTCCTCATTTACAAAATGGGGATAATAATAGTACAGACTATGTACAGACTACATGAATTAATGTATGCTAACTGCCTAGAACAGAGCCTGGCACATAGCAGGTATGATGCGTTTGCTATCATCACTACTGTTATTAATTTAGCAAACATTTTGTGAGCCTTTCCCTCCTCTGTGCCAAGGGCCCTGAGCTAGACACAGGAAATGGATAACAATGATGTGGCTCCTGCCCTCAAGGATTCCACCTGCTTGCAAGGAGACAGATTTAAGCAGGCAACGGCCCCCAGGGCACAGAGGAGAGGGATGGGCTGTCCTGAGTGGGGGACGAGTGATTCGGGAAAAGGTTCATGCATATCTGCCCCAGTGCCATGAGAACCAAGGAAGGGGGCAGTTGGTGTCGGGATATTCAAGCTGTGTGTTAAGGGGTGGGTAGGAACTGGGCAGATACCCTGTACCTGGCCCTGTGCTCAGCACGCAGGACACAGATGCTTAGTGGCTCAAACTCAGCCATTGATGCCTGCACCATTTGGCTGGGGCCCAAAGACACCCAGCGGAGACAAAGAGCTGGAAGTTGGCTCACCTCTGATTGCCCTCCACCCCACAGAGGGGCCTCGCCTGCCAGAAACAAAGGGCAGGGAAGCATCCCAAACCCGGAGACCACAGAGACAGCAGAGCCTGCCCCCAGCAGAGCACCTAACTCCTGCTACAGCCGCAGAAACGCCAGCCTTACCTCAAGGCCAGGGGCTGCTCTCATCTAAGTTGCTGACCCCAGCACAGAGCCCAACACTGTAGGCATGTGACAGGCAGCATGCGGGAGAAGGAGGAGAACTAGATTTGGAGTCTGGAGACCCCAGCTCAAGTCCTGACTGCCACATCCTTGCTGAATGATCCTGGGCAGGTCACTCCCTACCTCTGAGCCTCAGCATCCTCTGCTGTTAAATGGGCATGGCTGGAGCTCTGCTAGTGCTGGGATTACTGTTATCCTCAGGCCCCTCGTCAGCATGAGTGGGTGTGGGAGTGAAGGATTACCTGGGCCACCAGGAGCAGCATTTTCCTTGAGTTTCACATCATCATATCTCCCCATCCAGTTTGTGTGCGTGGAAAGCCTGGTGACTGCCGTCGTGGACATGTACCCCAAGGTCTTCCGGAGGGGTTACCGGCGGGAGCTGCTCATTCTAGCCTTGTCTGTTATCTCCTATTTTCTGGGCCTTGTGATGTTAACAGAGGTGAGTGGCATGTCCGTGCTGCACAGGGTGAAGTGGGTGTGTGATGTCAACTCCCAGCTCTGAACATGACCGGCTGTGTGACCCAAGTCAGGTCTAGTGCCCTCTGCCACTCAGTTTATGCTTCCTCCTAGTGGGTCATGGTGAGGATCTAATGGAAGTTCTCATCCAGCCCTCAGCACAGTGTCTTCATGTGCAAGTGCTCAGATAAAGGCCTCTGCTGCTGTTCACAGAGGGGAGTCAGACTCACCAGGGGAATGCTGGGTTGATCTGTCATGGTGAGCACATGGACACCTGGGCCATCCCTAAGAATAACTTCTGGGTGAAGCGACAATGTCAGCTACTGGCCACTACACCAGTGACCTATGAGTGGTCTCAAGTTCAAAGCAGGCTTTTCTGGGCATCTCTGAGAAGAGGCTCCCATGACGATATTGACACTTTCGGGCACTGTGTGCTCCAGCCTGGGCCTTCGGTGTGTACCCCTCTTCTCATTGTCCCTACTGTGCCTGCAGGTTAGGAGAGGCTTTCCATGACCCCCAAATTAAGACCATCCGATAAAACCATATTTCTCTCCCCTGCCTCCCATAGCCATCCTGTCAAATAAGTACCTTCTTATGTATCTTGGGAAGGTAAGATTAGGTATCTTTCTCCTCGCATGGACAAAATTAATTTTAAAAGCAAAACAAAAACAAAAACTTAAAAAAACCTGTTGCCTAGAAACAAGAAGAGGTTTTGTAAGAAACGTGGAAAGAAATGAGGGAACTCAGAATCGGCAAAAGCAGCGGATGTGATCTTGAGCTCAGGCTAGAAAGCGTTTGGGCTCATGCCACCTTGTTGAGTCTACTCATCCCCCCACTTCCCAACTCAAATGCTGCCTCTTCCTGGAAGCCCTCTTGGCTTGCCTTCCCTCATGCCCCCAGCCCCTAGCACTTTGTTTGCGGCTCAGTTCAGTCTCCTCCTCCCCATTACCATGATCTGTGGTCCACCTGTTCACCTGTCTCCCCGACCAGACCTCAGGGGCCGTAAGAACAGGAGCCAGCCCTCGTTTGGCTTCATGCCCTCAGAGCCAACTCGGCATCTGGCACGGGGTGGGTGCTCAGTGCACAGTGGCTGGCATCATTACCTCACCTAGTTATTGTCACATGAATGAGAGTGATCATCAGCTCTGGAGCAAATAAATGGTGCGGCGCTTCCCAGTTTCCGCCTCGCCTCTCCCCACTCGGGGAAACTGGCCGCTGCGGTAAACAGGGCCTCATTAAGCACGATTAATTGAAGTCTCTTGTCACAGTCTTGTCACATACAAATTAGGGGGTTAACCTGATGCGTTAAAGACGCTAATGGACAGAGTTTCAGGAGGAGCAGATGTTGGCATGGACATCAGCAGCTTGGAGAAAGCAGGTGGTAGAGGGTACTTCTTGGACCGCCTGCCCCAGCTGTCCCCAGCTTACCGAGTCGCTAATGCCCAACCTCTGGCTGAGGCCTCACATCTGCCCAAGGGGTGCTTCATGGCCCTGGAGGCTGTCGGGGAGCCAGCGCTGCAGTCACCCAAGACTGTTAGTCAGCCGGCGCTTGGGCTTCACATGCCAACCTTCCACCTTCACGGAGGAATATCTGTGATCCATTGCACCGGAGAAGTTCAAATTGCCAAATGGGCTGGGTCGCCTTGGCCATCATGGTAATTGCTGGAAGGAACTTTTCCCTCACATATACACATTTCAAGCTCAGCCCTAAGGAAAATAGGCCACAGACATGTTATCTTCCACCGAGGCAGTGGTTGAGAGTATGAGCTCTGAAGCCAGATGACTTGGGTTCAATCCTCAGCCCTTGACTAGCAGGCTGGTTGACCTGCAGCAGGTGTTGTCGCTGCTCTGTGCCTCAGTTTCCCCATATGAACAGTGGAGATAACACTAGTGCCTGCCTTGTGGAGGACCGACTGGATTAAGACATGGGAAGTGGTTAAACACAGCCTGCTGCTTGCTGAATGCTGCAGTAAGGTTTCTTTGTTCCTTTGTAAAGTATGATGTTCATGAGAGGAGAGCAACTGGAGGTGGGGTAGGTCTAAGGTATTAACTCAGAAAGCCAAGCAAGCCCCATACTCCACACAGAGGGACCTCAGACCTGCTCTGATCCCCACAGACCTGAATATTCACGATAGTTGTCAAAGATGGGAGCCCTCAGGCCAGGCATGGCCCGGCTCAAAGATCCATTTTGTTTTGCCCTCATTGTGTTTTTTAAAAACACAAAGTTGCCAACAATTATAACAGAAAAATTTCCCATAAAAATCTGCATTTCTGGGGTCTTCCAGAAACTCTGCAGGTCTGGCCTCACAACTGAATTCCCAGCACCTGCCCTCCAGAGGTGTGTGGCCAGATGGGGCTGTGCTTTCCAGTTAGCCATGGTCCCCACCACTCCCTGGTCCCACACCCAGCCCCCTTTTCTCATTCGTATCATCTGTCTGGCCTTGTGGGCATTGAGATGTTTCTCCCCATCTAGCTGAAGATGTGGACAAGTCTCAGGGTGTGTGGTTTGTGAGTGACAGGAGGATACCCAGGTCACTCTGGGAGCACAGAGGGGAAGCGGAACTCCAAGGAAGTCCCCGTGGCAGACACACAGGATGGCTGGCCATCCAGGTTTCATTCCGGCCCCTAATGCACTGTCCCACCATTGAGACCACCCCACCCCGTCTGATCCTTCCTAGCTCTTTGACATTTTTATTTCCGCTGCGTTTGACCGCACCCCTAAGGACACTCATTGTATTGTAAAGGTTTTCTTTGGAGACCCCTGCTCTCCCCACATCTGCAGCTGGTGTCCTTCCCCCTCCCATCCCTCCTAGAAAACCTTCCCAGATTACCTTGGTCAGCTGAGTTCACACGTTCTAGGACATCACTAAACTCAGTCATCATGGATTTGCATGCTACAGAACTGGCCCTTGTACATTTCTTCATCCCGTAGAGATGGGCCATGTACCTCCTGCGTGCCAAGCCCTGGGCCAGAAACTGGGGCCCAGCTCTGGACAAAGCCAGTTAGAGTCCCTCCGCCATGGAGCTCACACTCCACAGGATTTAACTTACATTTATCACCCCCTACTGTGTGCCAGCCTTGCTCCCTTCTTTTTTAAACTGTGAGTCCACAAAACATGCTATGAAGGCCCACAGGAAGAATGAGGCCATCAGAAAGGGCTTCCTGGAGGAGTTAGCATTTGGTCTGAGCTTTGAAGAAACTTACCAGGTGAAAGGGAATGGCGTGTGCAGAGGCACAGAGGCGACACTATCCTTTGGTCTGTCCAGGAGGGGCTGTGGGAAGGGAGATGAGGCCAAGGAGGAGGGCAGCAGCCCTGACTGGCAGGTTGAAGGGAGCCAAAGGGTCACTTTAAACTACAACGTGTTTGGTTGGATTTGCACATTCAAAGAAAGGTTCCTCGGAAAGCTGGCATGCAGACATTTGGAGAGGTTGAGGCTGGAGGCAGGGAGGCCAGTCAGGAGGCTGTTACACCCATCCAGGGAGGAGTGCTGAGCCTCCCCAGCCTTGATTTTCTGTGTGTAGTCTCTGGCTCTTGGGGAGCTGGGAAGTGAGGGGCTGAGACAAGACAAACCATCTGTGGTCCCAGCAGCCCCCAAAGGTCAGGAAATTAGGGGACACCCAGATGGGAGGGTATACTTTTCAAACTAGGGAGACTAGGGAGAAACAGACTTCTGGCGATGGTAGCCACAGAGCAGAGAGAGGGGCCTTCCTGAGGCCAGCTGGCTGACCTTGTTCTCCCACGTGTCTGTTCACCTCCCATCTATCCGTGTGTCTGTCCCCCAACCTGCAGGGTGGCATGTACATCTTCCAGCTCTTTGACTCCTACGCTGCCAGTGGGATGTGCCTTCTCTTCGTGGCCATCTTTGAGTGCATCTGCATCGGCTGGGTGTATGGTGAGTATCAGCTGAGCCCGTCCACGCCCCAGCTGCTCACCGGGGGCCCAGGATCCTGGCGCTTGGACTCTGGAGGCCCTGGTTCTCTGTGGCTTGTCTGATGTATACTGGCCTCTTCCTTCTCTTTGAGGATTCCTTGGCCTTTTCCCACTGTTGGGAGACCTTCTGCCTTCACACCCCGCAGCACAGGAAGGGGTTCAGGGCTCAGGCACTGTGATCTTGGGCCATTTCTTCTGCCCCTAGGCTCAGTTTTTCCTTTTGTGAAGTAAGAGCAGTCATCAGCATGTCTCCAAGTAGGAGAAGGTGTAGCCAAGCAGCCTGCACAGTGCCTGGCCTTCCACGGACAACTGCCTCGGGTCCTCCTGCTCCCCAAGCCCAACAAGTGGGTAAAGGTTGCTGGGCTCCATGATGCTCACTCTGCCATGAGTGTGGCTTGGGAATGGATGCCTCTGCAGGCCCCTGCCTTTAACATTTTCATCCCTACCCCTAACTGCCTTGCCTCTCCAAAGGGATCACCTTCCGCCTTTCTCCCAGAAACTCATCATTTCCTGGGCCTGAGGCCAGGGGAGTTCTCTTCAGTAGTGGGCCAGCATCCCTCATTCTGAAACCTCACACATGTAACATCTTGGTCATTATTTAAGCGGTTCAAAGGTTCCTGCGGCTGTTTTTCTGTCTTGGGCTGGAGAAAGCAAACACTCCTAGCCATTCGTCTGAGTCACCTACAAAACTTCTCTGGGGTGTGTATGTGCCCATCTGATTTATTCTGGACAGGAAGCAACCGGTTCTATGATAACATTGAAGACATGATTGGCTACCAGCCACTGTCGCTCATTAAGTGGTGCTGGAAGATCGTGACGCCCGGGATCTGTGCGGTAAGGGCCCCGCCACGAGCCACCTCCAGCCCTCTACCCACCCACCTACCCCCAACCCACATTTCCACTCCGCAGCCCCCAGCCTGGCCGAGGCTGGACCTGAGGAGGCTGATGTCCCCTGGTTCAGGCTGCCTTGCGAAGCTGCACCCGTGGGCATAGGCTCCGGGCTTGGTCAGGACGTGGCCTTATCGGGATCCCAGTGTTGCCATGTGGCCTTCTCAGGACCTCAGGTTCTGCACACGCAAGTGGGGCGCTGGATCCGCCTCAGAGAGCCGAGGACTACATAGGGAACAAAGACCTGTCCCCCTCTTTGCTGTTAACCGTGAAGGCAGCAGAGCCGAGGGTGACACTGAGGCTCATGCCGTGCCCAAGACCACACCACAGAAGGGCCTTTGTGAGCAGACATTTAATTAAAAAACAGCCAGTCACTCCTTATCCATTTCTTGGCACTGGAAGTAACTCAGCATCTTCACAGACCATGGTAGATCTGAGAAGCAACTTTGAAACCAGCCCCAAGGAGCAACTAGAAAAAATAAAAATTTCTAACTGGGCAGAGGCTGGGGAAGGGGCTCATATCCCAGCGAGGTCCCAGGACCAGGTTCCCTGAATGTCTGTCACCTCTGGGATGGGGCTGCAGCCTGCTGTGCCTCAAGCTCACTGTGGTCCTGGCGGGGCCTCACCTTCCACAGCTGTGAACCGGGGTCGGCCTCCTCCCCTACCAGCCTCCTGTTGGTCTATGCCTGGGCCCCAGACCCCTCATGGCCTAGCAGGGCTGAGGGCCGTCCCCCAGGCACCTGTCCCCGTCTCTCTGTAGGGGATCTTCATCTTCTTCTTGGTCAAGTACAAGCCGCTCAAGTACAACAACGTCTACACCTACCCGGCCTGGGGCTACGGCATCGGCTGGCTCATGGCCCTGTCCTCCATGCTCTGCATCCCGCTCTGGATCTGCATCAAGGTGTGGAAGACGGAGGGGACGCTGCCCGAGGTGAGACCACCTGGGAGGGCTGGTGCATGCAGGCAGGGCTCATGCCTTGGGTCCCAGCTTCCTCATCTGCACGGTGTGCGACGACAGCGTGCTCCCACCCGCCTCGCGGGGTCGCCGTGGCAAACTCCTCTCTGGCTGGTGCCCATCATCATGGTTGTGCCCAAGGTGTCTCTGTGAGGCCTCTTGGCTGAGCCAGTTTCTAGGAGCCTAGCCTCTGTCTCCCTGTCTGTAAAACGGGATAACCGCAGTGCCTAACATGCAGAGTTAGGTACTGTACTCAGTGCACTCATACATGAAAAGCCCTGGGACCGGGACCTGGACCAGAGGGTCACAAGTGTTAGCGCTGTTTTGTGAATCCCAGTCATTCTGACATGTCATCATGCCAGGCTCTCTACCTGCGGTATCTCCTGCCATTTTCAGAGCAAACGGAGGCAATAGGCATCATTTTCTGCAGTTCGCAGGAAGAGGAAACAGGCGCAGAGAAATCGAGTCACTTGCCTGAGGTTGCACAGCCAGAAGTGAGCAGATCACACTGTTAAAGACAATTTCATCAAAGTAGATTTTAGATATCCTAAAACTAACCCATTTCAGCTATACAATTACATGATTTTTAGTGACGTTCCACATTGTGCAGTCATTGTCATGAATCCGTTTTAGAATACTTTCTTCACCCTAGTAAGAGTCCTCATGGCCATTCACTATTGACCCCAGTTCCACCCCAGACAGCCGCAGGTCTGCTCTGTCTCTGTGGATGTGCCTAACCTGGACATGTCCTGTCACTGGAGTCCTGCAGTGTGTGGTCCTTTGTCAGTAACGGAATGGTTTCCCGAGCCCATCTTACTCACACTCCCTGTTCACTCTCCTTCCCTACCGGCTGGCAGCCCATGGTTTGAGTGGGTTTCTGCTTATTTAGTAAACAGCACAGGGTGTTTGTTGTGTGCCAGATGCTGTTCTAAGCAGTTTACAAATACTTAGTTTACAAATCCGCATAGCAACCCTTGGCGGGGTGGAGATTCTTTTTGTCTCCATGGGTGAGGAAACTGAAGTACAGAGAAGTAAAACAACTTGCCCAAGGGCACACAGCTTCTAAAGGATATGGCAGAGACTCTGGCATCTGTGGTCCCATCCCCTGAGCTTTGCTCTCTCTCTGCTCCAGGGCCACACCCTGGGGACTGCAGGAGTTGAACTTGGCCACCCAGGTGGAGATGGGGAGTGGGGGTATGCAGAGTCAGAATGCAAGCTTCAGCTCAGAGTCAGCTGCACCCAGCACACCTGCCTGCCCACCGAGGGGCCCGGGCTCCAGAAATAGCCATGCATCCAGCCAGAAGGAGCCAGCCACTAAGGAAGGTCTCTTTCTCAAACCTGCTCATGCCCCAGAGTAAGTCAGGCTCCTTAGTGCCTGCAGGGAATGTAGGTCAAAGGCAGGTGGTTGATTCTGATCTCAGGCCAAACATGTCCAGAGGGGAGCTGACCTGGGGCCTTAAAACCTTGACCACTGGAAGACCCCTGCCCGAACTTCCAGATGACCTTTTGGTGTTCAGAAATGCCTGGTGTCTCCTGCTAAATCCTCCAGAGATCATCTCAGGCCTGGTGTGGGAGGGAAAGCAGGGGAGGGAGCCTTTTCTAAGCCCCCCTCCATCTCCCTGACCTTACATACCTACTGACGCAGACAGCAGGGTTTATTAAAGAGGGAATTCTTCGAAGGTGTCAGACCCAGTTTCCAGGCCTTCCTTACTGAGAGTTCTTGTGCCAGGTAGTCTACTGCCCCAAGCCTCAGTTCCCACAAAGCTGCTACTGGGGGACAGGAAGAATCTAGAGGGAAATGAGGACAGAGGTGCCTCAGAGACGTGCTCTGAGGATGCATCCTACTGATAGAAGGTAACATGGTGATGGTGACTGCTCAACTGATCTGATCCTTATACTAACCCCGGAAGGCAGGTACCATTATTATCCCCCTTTACAGATGAGGAAACTGAGGCACAGGGGGTTAAGCTTCTTGCCCTTGTAAAATGGTAGAGCCAGAACACAAACCCAAGTGCCTGGCTTCAGAACGCATCCTCTAGCCCCTGATCTGTACCAGAGCCTGGCACATAAGAAGCACCTATTAATCAGCACAGTGAATCTGCCTGTTAATGCTACCTGGACAATGTGCCACAGCAGGCACAGCAGGATCTGAAAGAGAAGACAGAACCTCGATCCTGAGAAACCAGCCACCCAAAAGACTTTGCAGCCTTCCTTGGAAAGGGCTTATGCCCCGAAAGTCCCTCCCAAATCCTAGCCTGGAGTCTTCTCCCAGGAAACCTGGGGAGTGCAGATGAAACTGAGGGATAGGGGCTTGAGGCAGGGCTACATTTGGCCTGAGGGGCAGGGCCTTGGGACAGGATTCTGCGTCCATCTGAGCCAGCGAGTCAGTGCTGGCTGCTTTGCAAGGAGGCCTGAGGCTATGAGCCTTGGGCTTTGTGATAACGCTTCTACCTTCAAGCACAGCTGGAGAAACACCCAACACACACTACACCTTCCCCTGCACGATGGCACCCCTTCCATGGGAAAGGCACCCAGGTGTCCAGCCATCATCCTGTACACAGCCCTGGAGATGCCTTACCACTCACCACACATCAGCCGTTCCAGACAGGTGCTATTGTCCCATTCATAGGTGAGGATGGTGCAGCTGACAGAGTGTAGGTGACTTGCCAGGGAGTGCCCCAACAGCAATTCACACACCAGCATCTCAGTGTGCCCTGAGGGCAGGCATCAGGCAGTGGGCCCTGATGATAGCTCCGAGTCCCAGCCACCTTCCCTAGCCAGGTACGAGGCTAAGCACTTTCCACAGCCTCTCCTTATTCTTGACCTAATGCCAGGAGGGACCTCCACGGTCCCCATTTTCCAGAGGAGGAAACGGAGACCCAGGGAGGTTGTTCATCATCCAGGACAGAGCTGTAAGAGGCCAAGCTGGAGCCTGGACCTTGGCTGACAATTCTCCAGCACCCAGGTGTCCCCCGTGTGCTTGGGAGAGGCCAAGGCAGACCCCGGACCCTGGCAGCTAATCACTCAGGTCTTCCCCTCCTCTCCAACCATCCAGAAACTCCAGACGTTGACGACCCCCAGCACAGATCTGAAAATGCGGGGCAAGCTTGGGGTGAGCCCACGGATGGTGACAGTTAATGACTGTGACACCAAACTCAAGAGTGACGGGACCATCGCAGCCATCACAGAGAAGGAGACGCACTTCTGAGCGGCCATCAGCCACCTGGGGCTCTTCTTCCTTTCCTCCCCCATGTGTGTAAATGAATTCCTGAACCCCATACTTCGCCTAATGGTAGGGGCTTGCTTGTTTTGCACAGGATTTATTAACAAGTTAATTTTAAGATGGCCACTGTACACTGCTCTAAAGTCACATCCCCTCCCTGCCCCAGTCATCATGGAAGTAACCACTACAAAGAGATAACACTGTACAGTGACTGCCAGACCTTCTGTCCTACGGCAGTTTTAATCGATGTTTTCTAGGGATTAGGAAGAAGTGTATAATATTGTAAAATTTTTTTACTGGGGTCGTGGAGCAGGTGGGGTGGGGAGCGATGCCTGTCCTCCTCTGTCAGCCTTTTAATGACCGTTCCGTGTCCCATGTTTGTCTCTGACCATCCACAGTCGCCCCTCCTCCATACCCCAGGGAGAATTTTTCCTTCAAACCTTCCCTTTCCAAGGGACACTGGGTTTGCAGACAGCAAGGCTGTGTGTGCAGCCGAGAAGAAAAAGTCCAGCAGACTCAGGACTCCTGGGCTGCAGACCCTCCTCTGCCCTGATCCCACGAAGTGACCTTGGGCACTCCCTTACCCTCCCTGCACCTCAATTCTCATCTCCCAAATGGGAGGAGGAGCCGGATTGGGTCATCTCTTAGGGATTCTCTTTGTGTGCCTTGCTGGCTTCCAGACGTGCCGTGGACCTTGGCTTCCTCTGAAGACTTGCAGGCAATAGTCTCTGCCCTCCCCACCTGCTTATTTAAGATCAGGTTCATCATGGAAATGGTGTGGTGGTGATGTGTGTTTTCCCTAAAACTCTAATTTCATCTCATCTGTGGGTAGTCCTGCTCTCTGGACACCAGCGGGGGCTCCTCTGACTGGCCTGCCTTTTTTTCCCAGTCAGCTGCTCTTACCCCCTGACTCTGCCTCTCCACCGTTGGCAGGGCTGGCTGGAATTGCTGTGGGGACTGATTTTCTGGGTTGGGAAGCAGCCGTCTATTCTTGCAGCCACCCCAGCCAGGATCTATGTCTTAGGACCTTTCTCCGGCCTTCCATGAGAAGGAGCCGCAGTGGAGCCTGGTTTCCTCCTAAGGCCCTTCTCTGTCCCAGGCCACCTCTTCTCCCTCCTCCTGTCCCCTAACCTCCCGCTACCACCATCCTTCCTCTCAGTTCTCTTCCACCCTTGCCCCTGGCTCAGGAGCCATTCTACCTGCCTCTGTGACCAGGCGCAAGGCTACAGGCGCAGTCACCTGTTCCCTGCCACCTTCCCTCCCTTCTCTGGCAGGGAGAAGTCTCAGCTGTCACTGGAGGGAAGACCTGGGCATCCCACTGGCTCCTCCCTCCTTGGGGCCTGGAGTCTGGCACTGCTCCCCACCAGACTGGCTACAGATCTCTCTGGCTGATACCTTTCTTCTTTTTTAATTGGACTTCACATCAAGCCTCTGCCTTGGTTTCTGAGCTATATGAGGTGGGGAAGATACACTCTTTATTCCTTTTTCCTTAGGTCCCCAGTAGTTTTTGGTGGAAACATGGGCTTTCTCTAAACCAAGGCTTTAGTTTCCTGTAAGGGTCCTCTATGTTTGATTCACCCAAAAGTCTGCAATCCCCCAGCATCTCTGCTCTGGTCAGGCCCGAAGCCTGTGTCTGCTAAGAGGGATGCCCAGTGCCCCACTGGGCAGGACAAGAAGCCTAGCCTGGGCCCCCTCTGTGCATACAGCCCAAGCCTACCCAGCTTCTTCTGGGCAAGCCACCATCCCACGCTCGTCTCCCTGAGCTGTCTGGCTCTACGGACCCAGGAAGGGCCAGGCTGGGCCCCTGCTTGTGATTGTCATCAGCTGCTGTCTTTCCAGCAGGCCCCAGGGAAGGAGGCTTCTTACTGCTGCTGCTACTGGTTCTCCATGCCAACTCTCATGGGCACACAGATCCCTGTGGTCTGCTGTCACCGACACATAGACACACACACATCGTACATGTGGCACTTAACACGACTCACTTAACACTACTCATGGGGCAGGGCGGAGGGTGGATCATTGTCTTTTGTTTTTTTGTAATTTCCTACTAGAATTTGAGTAACTTTGGGGGCAGGGAGGGCCATGTGGGGGCAGGGGAACATGTGATCATGATGACTTTTTTGATATTCAATAGAAACAATACATCCTTTCTGAGATATTTACAGTATTATAAAAAAAACGAAAAAGGTTGTACTGTTTTTGCATAATGAACATTTTTATTGGGCATTGAAAGGGTACAAGATTGTCTGCTTACTGATTTTTAAAAATTAAAGAAATGAACGATCAATGTGGCTATCCCTAGCCAGGTGGTATTCGTTGGGTTTTCGTCCTGTGTTTTATTCCCTCAGTGATATGCCTGCAAAATCATCCTGGGTTCCTGTGTGGAAGCTGCAGTCTCAGCTCAGCACTGTAAATTAGATACGATAGTGGTGGTGGTTTAGTAGCCCGCAATTCTTTTTGTCCATGTAGTTACCATTTGCCTAGTATGTGCTAGATGCTTCACAGAAGTTATCTTTGTAATCCTTACAACTCTGTAAAGTGGGTATTTCTCTGCTTTATTTATGTATTGCTTTATTTCCTTATTACTTCTCCTACTTTACAGATAGTTGTCTATTCTTGCGGCCACTCCAGCCAGGATCTATGTCTTAAGACCTTCCTCCCACCTCCCATGAGAAGGAGCCACAGTGGGGCCTGGTTTTCTCCTAAGGCCCTTCTCTGTCCCAGGCCACCTCTTCTCCCTTCTCCTTACAGATAGGGGATTTTGAGGCACGGGGAAGTCAAGCAATTTGCCCACAGTCACACAGCTAGTAAACATCAGGACCAGAAAGGTGTGTCTGACCCAAAAGCCCTGTCTCCTGACCACAATGCCTTATTGTTTCTTATGCTGCAAGGCCTGAAGAAAGCAACAGCCCCCACACAGTGGCAAAAAAATAGTTGCCACAAAACTGATGCTTGTGTCCTAGTAGGCAGACACTCATGTTTGAGGCAGGCAAGGCAGAGCACAGAGAGATGAGGATTTGGAGTATGCAGCCTGGGCTATGCTCCAGGATCTGCCCTTGCCAGCTTCACTTTTCTCATCTGTAAAATGGGGATAAGAGCTCCTGTTTCAAATGCAGGGTGATCATGAAGATCCTGTGAGCTCTGGGTGTAAACAGACAGGTTCTGAATTCACATTAGTTATTATCCTGAATACATAATGCTTAAGTTCAGAAAGTGTTTGTAGTATTGCCTAGAACTTAAAGTCTCTAAATTTGTGTCTGAGATTTCTGAATGACCACAGGCATGTCTTGTCCTGCCAGCTCATGACAGTAAGATTCTTCATCTTATGTAGTGTCTACTCATTCCTGTCTGGTCAGCCTTTTTGCTTGAAATCCCTGATCTGAAGTCTACCTGACCCTGTCTTGGCCTCTGACCGTTTCTGAGGTGGTAATATCTGCTCATAGGAAAGCATTCCACAGAGTTCTGGAATTCAGAAAGTCTCTGTGATCCATAGCCAGGGTCCCTGAGTAACTCCTGCCCTCACCGAGCCACAGGGATTGCTGCAGTCACCTGTTCCCTACTACCTTCCCTCCTCATGTCTGAAAGTGTCTTGCATTATGCAGCTGTCATATGCAAGAGGAAGCTGGGTCACAGAAATATGAGTCTCACTCATTCCCAGGAAACTTTATTTGCAGACTCTTGAGCCTATAGAATTAATAGTATTAGGAATTAATTGACACACTAGACCCCTCCAGGCTCCAATGTGTGCTAGTGACCCCTGCTGGCCAAGTGTGACTTTGCAGGCTGGCTCTACAAGACACTGCAAATAACCAGAGAAGAAGAAGGGAGCTTTGTAAGTGAAGTCAAGGCTAACTTAGGCCTAACAGCATTTCCTGCAGGGAAGGGAATCAGGCATCAAAGAGGAGGCATGTTCTGCTGAAAGTGGCCAACTTTGGAAAATTGAGTCCTTTCATGCATTCAGTAGCCCTTTACTGAGCAGCCACCAGATTCTTTTTGTGGACCCAGGACTAGTGTTAGTAAGACAAGTGAAATAGTCCCTTCCCTTGAGTGTTCCTACTCTTAGGAGGAGAGGAGTCCATACCCCTCTGGACAGGGGTAAGTTCACATGGAGATGCTGTTCTGATTCTGACCTCCTGTTCCTAGCCTTCTTCCAGCCAGTTAGAGTTATTTGGTGTGGCACTGAGCAGGTCTGCCCACTCCTTGGGCCTTGGTTAGCCACTGGCAGAATGGCAAAGAAACGAGACCCAGAGAGGAAATGCAATTTGCCCAAGATTCCCCTAGAACTCTGTATTCCCATCTCATAATCAGTCCTCTGCACCACCTCAAGCTGTTAAAAAACAAATGAGCTTGTGGCCCTCATTACCCATTAGGGAGAAAAGTCAGTCTTTGTTGCCAACTCTGGCCACTTCTCTCTCATTTTTAAATAATGTCTACTTTGTGGGGGATGCTGGAGAGAGTAACACGTGCAATACTCTCTGAGAAGCCACTTCACAGGAAACCACATGGCAGGATGTGCCGTGGACCAAGTGCTGGGGGAGTACTGCAGGCAGGAATAAGAACTGTTTATGGAGCACCTGCTGTGTTCCAGGGTCATGCCTGCATTACCTCATCAGAGCCTCACAACAAATCTAAGAGGTAAGTGTCATTAATCCCATTTTTCATATGAGGGAACTAAAGTTCAAAACCGTAAATGATTTGCCCAAAGAGATACAAATTATGCCTCCTGGCAAGTAGAGAAACTGGGCTTGGATCCAGCTTTGCTGGATCTTTATAGGCTCCATGTACCCAGCCACTTAACCAAGGATGTGGGACTTGAGTTGTGCTCTGAGGGATGGGAAGATTTAGGCAGAGAAAGACATTTGAGATGAGAGAACATCCCGAGTGATGACAGAGGCTTTGGGAGAGCAGGGAAACCAGGGTACTCCCCATTCACTGCAGCCTCCACTTTCCGGGCTCAGGTGATCCTCCCATCTCAGCCTCCTGAGTAGCTGGGACCACAGGTGTGTGCCACCATGCCCAGTTAATTTTTTTTTTTTGTAGAGGCGGGCTTTCGCCCCAGTCTAATTTCTGTAACCCCTCATGTATCTTCACCAGTCTCTCTGGCAGAGCAAGGAAATCAGGTAATGCCATGCTTATCAGGGATGGCACCTGATGCAGGTCCCTCCGCAGGACAGGGGCTTGGATGGACAAGTGCCTATCTTACCCCAGAGTGGGGAGCCATGGTAAAAGGAATACATAGGCATTGAAGACCTACTCAGTGCTGGAGACCATACCAACTACTTTCCTATGCATTACCTTGCCCTCAACCACCTTGTAAGTTGGCTTGGTGTTCACATTCTACCAGGAATGAGGAAACAGGCTCAGAGAGGTAGATACAGCTACCCAAGGTCACAGAGCTGTAAAGTGGTAGAGCTGGGGTAACAGGGCAGGTGTGTCTGGTGCCAAGGCCCATGCACTTTCCACCGACCACCTGTAGTAGTCAGGCTTCTCTAGAGAAACTTCTCTGAAAATCGGATATAAATAGAGAGAGAGAGACTTACTATAAAGGATTGGCTCACACGATTATGGAGGTTGAGAAGTCCCATGATCTGCTATCAGCAACATGTAGACCCAGGAAAGTCGACAGCGTAGTTCCAGTCCAAACCCGAAGCTTTGAGAGCCAGGAGCACTGGTGTGCAATGGCAGGAGAAGACGGACGTCCCAGTTCAAGCAGAGAAAAATCTTCCCTTCACCTTTTTGTTGTACTTGGATCCTCAAAGGATTGGATGACACCTGTCTGCCTTGGTGAGGGCAGATCTTCTTTACTAGCTCTACTGATTCAACCGCTAATCTCTTCTGGAAACTCCCTCACAGACACGCCAGGAACAATGTGTACCAGCTATCTGGACATCCCTTAGTTCAGTCAAGGTGACACATGAAATTGACCATCACAGCACCATTGGTAGCCACTGAGTGCCATCGCAGATATCAGCATTGAGAGGTTAATCAAGGCATGGAGAAGCTATGGATGGTGGCGGAGGCCATGTGGGGAAGGTCTGAGGGTTTTCGGGGGCCTTGAGTGCCTTTGGTGACACTAGGGACCTCTGGAAGCCTCCATCGTTTCCCAGAAGTGATGGAAGGCCATGGGAGTTCACTGATAGAGACAAGCAGATGTTGGAACCAGTGAGAGGCTTGAAAGTGCCTGGGACCCCCAGAGACCTGAAAGAGATGTTACAAGGGGAGAGGGCCTGGAGACCCAGTAGAATTATATGGAGCCATTTGGGAGTTATGAGAGACTGAGCGTGACAGGAGTGAATGGGAGTCATAACAGCTACTGAAAAAGAGAAAAATGATCATTGGGGAGCATTAAGAAGTGCTGAGAGCCATCAAGAGTTATAAAAAAAATACCAGGGCCCTTAGTCATGACTGGGGGGGTTTTCAGCCATCCAGAGTTCTAGGGAGTACTTAGGGGAGCCCTGCCTGGAAGATCATATGCAGGATGCAGCCTTGAGGGAAGGGGAGGAGGGGAGCTCAGAAATGCTCTTACAGGTGGGCACGGAGATGGGGGAGCTGGAGCCAACGTGAATAGAGGGGGCAGATACCCGACTGGCAGAGATGGAAAGGCCAGGACAGTACTCTGCAGACCCCGAGAGACAGCTGGCAGGTACGTGGTGAGACAAGGACTTTTGACCTTGACCTTCCTAGGCTGGTACAGGCCTGAGTTTTCTGGAGAGTCCCAACCTGGGGGTGTCAGATCCCCCATCTGGGTCTAGCCAACACTTGGCTTTTCTTATTCTCCTGGGAATTTTCTCTGCCTTTCTTTGCAAAACCAACCATTCTTGGAGTGAGAAGGCTCTTGTAGCCCAGGCTGAGCAGGAGTTCAGCCCCCACCAGATGTGGGGGACATAGGAGAAACCTAACAGACGAATCTGGGCCTGAGCTCTGGGAGCCCCTGATCAGATGATGGAGAAAAAGGACAGAGGGCTGTGTAGAGTGAAGGCAAGTGTCATTTATTGAGCACTACTATGCACCTAGGATGAGGTAGGTTTTTTCCACAAGCCTCAAAACAACCACTGGAACTGTGATTCATTCTCATTTTATGTATGTTCACACAGGCTCAGAGAGGTAAATGGAGGAACTTGCCCAACATCTTACAGGCTGCGCTGGAATTCAAAGCCAGGTGTAGTAAACCAAGAATTCTGGGCTTATTTTCTCTATACCAGGCAACTATTGGCTTAGCCCAGGTCTCTAGCAGGGAAGAATGAGCCCTGAGCATTCCTGCCCTTATCTACTCTCCCCGACTCCCACCCCTCTATCCCAGTCTTGGTCTCAGAGGGGCCGGTGGCTGACAGATCCAGGCTCTGTTAGCAGCAAGTCAGCCACCAGGTGGCGCTGCTGCTAAACCCAAGCCCCCTCCCTATAGTCCAGGCTCAGGCCAGTGAGGTCAGAACTGGAGCTGGGGCTCCCCACAGTTGCTACTAGAGGATCCACAGGTCTCACTCTGGGTGCCCAAATGAGGGACAGAAAGCCTGCCCTTTCCAAACAGGCACAATTCATCCTTCTTACCCTAGTGCATGTTTGCAGCACTACCCCAACATCCAGAAGTGAGAGTTCTTAACTCTCTCCCTCCTTTGCTTTGTGACCTTTGGCGAGTGACTTTGCCCCTCTGACTTCAACATTCTCCTCTGTACAAATGGACACAATAAGCCACTCAGGGGTTCCGAGAGGATGAGATGAGATGATGGTGTGTGCCAAGCGTCCAGCACACAAGGAGAACCTGGCTCTCCCAGTGAGACTTCTTCCTCGGGGCCACGTCAGAAGGGCCCAGCCTGGTGTCAGAAGACCCTGAGCCCTAGCTCTGAATTTGCTGTGTGCCTCAGAAAAAGACACGCGGCCTCTCCAAGTCTCGGTTTCCTCATCTGTAAAGTGGCACTAATCACAGGAACTCTCTCTTTGGTTACTCTGAGGATGAAATGAGAACATGGTTAGATGGCATTTGTTTCATAAAGTCCCACATGATCGGGAAAGGTGATTATTGAAAATATGTCTACAACAGCTTTGGCGTGGGGCAGGGAGGGGTTCGGTGAATGTGTAAATGGTGGTGAGGTAGGAGAGGTGACCGGGCACATGGCACAGGCTACGGGTTTTGCTCTGACCGTGTACCTAGCAATGACACAGGCCCCTTGTGCCACACCCTGCTTGGCATCTGCCTGGCCATCCTCCAGGCCCCCATCTTGCTCCGTCTATCCTGGAGTCTTGCCCCAACCCATTTAAACACAAAAATATATGAATGCCTGCACAGAACAAAGATGAGAGGCAGAACACGGAAATGCTGATTGTGATTATCTCCGAATGACAAGGTTTGGGCTTTTTATTTTCTCGTTTTTCTTTTATTTTTTCTGTACCATCTAATTTTCTTTTAACAGAACATCTATTGCTTTTATATTCCAAAAACCAGAATCAATAAAGCTATTTTTAAAAATCCTCTCCTTGCCATCAAGAGGTTGTTACAAATGAAGGCTCCAGAGAAAGTAACGATAATTCTCCCGTGGATGGAAGATGTGGCCAGCGGAAGATGTGAGGGGAGAGGAGGCGTCACCACTTAAGCTGCCTCCAGCTCTGGCTCCAGCCTCCCCTGGGAAGCCAAGGAAGAGGCGGATACAGCAGGACCCCTCCTCCAGGCCACAGAGCTCCCCGCAATATTTATGGGACAGCATTCCAGGGGCCTTGAGCTTGCTGCTTGTCTCTGGGAGCTCATCATGGTTGTTGAAGGAAGAAGGGAGAAAACAAGCAGGGAAGCCATGCTTGGTTCAGGGCTATGTTCTGAGTGCTGCTGCCTCTATTAACTCATAAGACCTCCCTCCCCACACTCACCCATTGAGGGAGCTGGGATTCTCAGCCTGGTTTACAGATGAGGAAACTGAGGTATAAACTTACGTGTCTGACTGCCTTCTGGATCTCTCCTCTTGAACATGCATTCAGCATCTCAAACCCAATTTTCCCAACTAAATTCACCTCTTCCAGCCTCTACCCCTGCCTAGCCTATTCCTTCCTATCTCAGTAAGTGACACCACTGTCCAGCCACTTCCTTTATTTGGCAAATATTGACGGAGCACCCACTATGGCCCTGCCCTCGGGGAGCTTACACTCTCGCCAGA
The DNA here is from genome assembly GCA_963573385.1 of Cacajao melanocephalus. Lineage (NCBI taxonomy): Eukaryota > Metazoa > Chordata > Mammalia > Primates > Pitheciidae > Cacajao > Cacajao melanocephalus. The sequence goes on from CAUYLG010036772.1 coordinate 22,958, forward strand.
GGAGACGAGACCTCAGACATTTTGGAAAGTAAAATTACTCAGTGTGGCAGAAGATGATAAATTATCTGGCTAAAAATAAAGCAGGGAAGAGGTATAGGAAGGGTCATATTGGGGGAGGTTGGAATTCTAACAGGCTGGTCAGGGAAGGCCTCACGGGGAAGGTAAAGGAGGGAGGCAGTGGCTGTGCCGGGAGGAGCATCCAGGCAGAGGAAGCAGCGTATGCAAAGGCCCTGGGTTGGGCGCTCACCTGCAGTGTTTCTGGAGCAGCTAGGAGGGCAGGGTTGCTGAAGCAAAGTGAGCGATGGGGAGGAGGGGAGGCCAGAGGTGGTGGGCAGATCACGGAGGGGCCCGAGGCCAGTGCAGGTGTGTGAAGAGGATGAGTGAGCATTCTCAGCAGGAAAGGGACCTGCTCTAACTCCTGTTTGAATAAGGCCCCTTGGGCTGCTGGCAGGGGCTTGGGTGGAAGCATGGAGACAAGGAGGAGGCTATTGTCCTCCAGGAAAGAGATGATGGTGGTTGTACCAGAGAGAATGGGAGATGGAATCTGATTCTGGGTATATTTTGAAGGTAAACCAACAGGGTTTCCTGGTGGATTGAGAGAGAGGAGTCGAGGATGACTGAGGTTTGGGGCCAGCTTGTCAAGCGGGAGAACCTCCTCATTCCCTGCATTCAATCTGCTGGTGAGTCTCATTGGCTCTTCCTCCTTTAAAGCTCTCAAGCCCACTCATTGCCTCCACCCCAGCCACTGCTTTGACCTCCCACCATCCCCTGGGCTGCCCTGGCCACCTGTCCCACCTCCTCCTCCAAGGTGCCTTCCCCTCAACCCCGGCAGTGGGGCAGTTCATGCCTGTTAGCACTTATGGCAGACCTGAGCCAGAGCCCATCATTGTCAGGGAACTTCCCTTCTGCCTGAGAGTTACCACCCAAAAGGAAATCAGGCCTGCCAACAGACGGGGGATGGTGCTGGCTCACCAAAAACCCGTCATGTCCACCGCCAGGGCCAGCTGCCTGACAACCAGGCATCGCTCAGTGGGGAGAGGAACGAGGCCCCAGGTTGGCAAAGGCTGGGCCTTTGAAGCTCAGCATGGGCTCTGGCATCTCAAAGGTGTGGGTCTGAATCATGGCTCTATCTCTTATACCATCTGGGTGACCCTGAGCAAGTCCCTTCACCTCTCTGAGCCTCCCTTTGCTCATCTGCAAATTGGAACCAATAATCCCCAAGCCTCAGGATTTTTGTAAAACCTGGGCATTCCATTAGGGTCCATTATGTTAACCTAAAACAATGCCTCCCAGGGCCTGATGGGCCCCATAAAAGGAATGGACACAGCTTTGGAGCCAGACAGACTGGATTCCCATTCCAGCTCAGCTGAGTGACCTTGGGCAAACCTCTTCCTCTCTAAGCCTCCATCTCCTCCCCTGCAAAATGGAGGCCACAAAAGAAGCAGGTGTCTGTGCACCCAGCACATAGTAGGTACTCAGCCACCACGCTAGAAGGTTTGGACTTCACCCCAGAGGCAGCTGGACCCACTGCTTCCATGCACTCCCCCTTCCTGGGCCAGGGCAGCTGCAGGCCTGATAGGGTGTTTTTATCTCCAACCCACAGTGGGCTCCGCAGAGCTCGGCAGAGTCCCTGGGCGCATGGACAAAGAGCTGTTGTTCCCTCGGATCTAAAATTGCCTCCCTCTGATTGCCGCTATACAAACCCAGGCGGCTGCTCGCTTCCCCCATCCAGTTGGGTCTATTTCAAGAACACGCTGATTAGCGCTGATTGCGCCTTGATTGTGGCGGGCGCCTTGCCCAGCCCCCTCCCCAGGCTCCGTGTGCGGAGTACATGCTCCTGTTCCCCACCACGGCTCCCGCTGTCACCCAGGGGCCACCAGACCAGGAGACCGGGTGAGTGGTGCAGCACACATGGACTACAGTCCTCATGCTTCCTTTGCGCAGATGACCTTCCCTCTTCCAGGCCTCTACTTCTTCCTCTGCAAAATCCTTCTGGCCTCAGAAAGGTATGGAATAAAATAGTATGTGGCGGAATGTGGCATTCATGGTGGGCTTTTAGACACTGTGACGGGTGGGTGGCTAGGGGAAGTGGCTCTTCAAAATGCCCCATCACACACACATACTTGAACACACATACGCACACACACGCAGACGCACACACAAACGCACAGAGCCCATTCATGCCTCTGGCTGCACTTGAGGTTGCCTCAATAATTAGAATTCCTGGCTCTGGGCATCTGACACTTGCTTTGGGCACATCACCACGTGCAAACCCCACGACCATCTTTTCACCACATATTTTGTGCCCATTTTGCAGATGAGGACCCTGAGGTTAATGGAGGTGATGTGACTTGCCTTGCATCTCGCAAGGAGGGAATGGTGATGTCAGGATTTAACCCAAGCTCTGAGTGAGGCAGAAGCCAGTGTTCCCACCACCCCGCAGCCCACTCGGGGTTTGCACCCGTTTGAATGGAAACTATGAGTGGGAACAGCTTGTAAGACATCTTATGCTGGTTATGTTTACTATACTTGTCCTGTGTGATCCTGGAAAAGTCTCTTCTCATGGGGCCTCTTTCATCCTCTGTAAAATAGGGTGCCCCTGGCCATGGACTGATTCTTGGATTCTCCTGGAAGCACATTTTTAAAATGCAGATTCTCAACTCTGTCCTTAGAGATCTGGAATCAGGAGGCCTGGGATGGGCCCAGGAATCCGTATTTTAAGATACTCTTCAGGTAACCGTGGACACCAGAGGGACAGTGGTTTGGGGAAAGCCCCCTCCCTTTAACTCACCATCTTGTCACCCAAGCCTGAAACCCAAACATCAATCAATCCTGTCCCACACTCCCTCGCCCCTGCAATTGCAATCATTGCAAGGCCTGCCTGTTTACTCTCGACGGGGCCACTCTGCACCCCTGTGACCCCCTCACCCACCCAGCCCCATCACCCTCACACCTGGACCACTTCAGGCCTCCTTCCGGGACTCCTTGTGGCCACATTGCCCACCTCCACCCTCCACTTTGGTCCGTTTTCTACACAGCAAATAGAATGGTCTTCTTGAAATGCAAATCTGAACACCGGCCCTCACCATTCCCAATTTAAACCATCAGTGGCTCCCTATTGCTGCAAATATTAAGATTAAACCCTACATAGTGGCCTACAAGTCTCTGCAGAGACTGGCCCCCCATCCCCTCTTCAGCCTCATTTTACACCACTAACTCCCCAGTCTTCTCTCAGGCTTCAGATATTAATCCACTCTGCACCTGTCCACCAGAAGGCCTCTGCCTTGCCATGTTTTGTTCTTGTATGGGGCATCTTGTCTCCCTTCTTCTTGTTAACTCTGGACCATTCATTAGGCAGAGCTCAGCCCTCACTTGCTGGAAGTATCCTGGGAGGAACTGTGCTGTCCCAGGGGTATTGAGCTCCCAGCCTAGGGAGGAACACAATCAGATTCTGCATATCCACCTGGTAGGAGATCCCGGAGAGGCTGTCTGCTTTGGGTCCTTCTCCCTGGATCCTTCTCCCTCCTTAGGAGAGGCTGTGGTTCTCTAGGACCAGGCAGCCTCGCCCTCCTGGGATGTGGGGAGCCAGGGGCACTGGAGACCTGGCCTGGGTCCTTGGAATCCCAGGCAGCCTAAGCCAAGGCCTACTGGCAACAGCGGGGACTTCAGAGCTCTGGCTCAGGGACTGGAGTTTTCATTGGGTTTTCCGCTTGGCCCCAGGTCCTGTGCAGTGCTAGGAAGTGGCGTAATCTGAAGGCCTCTGAGTCCTGGCTGGTAGAGCCTTGCAGCCCCAGGGGCTTCTGAGGAGCACTCATCACTCTCTCCCCTCTGCTGTCTACTCAGAGAGCTGCCTCTTGGCATCTCCCACCCCTTTCCCATTCCCTTCCTCTGTCTACTGCATCCTTTCCTCTTCGGCACCTCTGCTCCTCTCCCGCCTCTCCCTCTCCCTCTCCTTCCTCCCCATCCCTGCTCCCCTAGGCTGCTTCCTTTCCTCCCCACACTCCTGCTGCCTCAACTTCCTCCTCCCCTCTTTAGGCACCCCCACCCTCGTCTGCTACCTCCATGCTGCTTATCTCCCCACCTCAAACTCTCCCTCTCTCTCTCATGCCCCGCTCTGTGCACCATTCTGAGGAGGCCTGCAAGCGCCCTGCAGCCCCTGGGGATGTGGCCCTAATGTTCCATCCTGAGGAAGAAGAGGAGGAGGGACACATGGCCTTCACAAGTCCTTCCCTGCGGTCCTGAAGTGAGAGAGCACCTGGGGAGTGGGGAGGAGGCCCGAGCTGTGGTGAGAGGAGGCTCAGAACAAAATGGGGACCTAGGGGAGGCCTCATCAGGTGCAGGTTCAAGAGCACAGGCTCTGGAGTCACACAGGCCTGGGTTCAAATCCTGGCTTTGCCATTTCCTGGCTGTGTGACTCAGGGCAAGTCACCTGACCTCTCTGGACCTCAATTTCCCCATCTGTAAAATGAAGATGAAGCTAGTTTCTGCCTCCTGGGGTTGTGAAAATCCAGGGAGCTCATGTATCAAAGTGCTTGGCACCAAGCTGGACACAGGGTGCCATCAGCATCATGAATAGGGAGTCAGGGACTGGACTTGACCCCAGACTTCACATCTGGGGAGTGGGCTGGGCATCTGAGCCATGAATTTCTAAATGAACCCTCAGAGGAAGTAGGGGGCTTTGAGGTTAAGACTCCCGAGGCACCTCCGCACCTGCCATCCCAGTGAGGACTGCGATGACTTGCCGCCATATTCTTTCAATGCCCAGGAAGGTGAGGCCACTGCCCCAGATATCACAGCAGGCTCAGCAAGGCCAGCACTTGAACTCAGCAGCGCAGCTCCTCCAAACCTGTCTCCCTCCATCACCTGGCATTGGGTCCCAACTCTGGGGATCTTCCTGAGGTTGGCACAGATGGGCTCTTCAGGGCCTATGTGTGGGATGTGGGAGACAGGCAGGATGTTTGCCCAGACTCCAGGATTCTGCAGACCCCCGCCCCTACCCCCTGTTGCTAGGCAACAGCTGCTCATTGCTGAGGGTACCCACAGAGGTGGAGCAGAGGGAAGTGGAAGCAGCTGGCTCTGTCCTTTGCAAAGAGACCTGTGGACGCTACTCCCAAGTCAGGTGCAGTGAGGGTCAGAAACTCCAAGATGAGCAGGGACTTGCCCAAGGTCACTGGATGTGGGCTAACACATCCCAGCGCCAAATGTCAGAGCTGGCAGGACCTATAGAAAGCCAGCTAACACGGGGTGTATGTACTACCCTTGAGCCCTGAGCCCAGGGAAGACGTCACCAAGCACCGACCGTTCTCCTTCCCACCCGCCCAGCCCTAGCCTCAGGATTCTCAACACAGCAGTCAAGCAGCTGCTGCAACAATGGCTCAGCACTGGCATGCAAGATAGACCCAGTTATCAGTTCCTGTCTACCCCAACCCTGTCATTTTACAGATGGAGAAACTGAGGCCCAGAGAGAAGATGCAATAGAATGAAGTGTGCATGGGGCCTGGGAATCAGATGACCTCTGGGTCTTAGCTCTGTGCTGTCTTGCTGTGTAACTGTGGGCAAGCCCCTCTACCTCTCTGGACCTCAGACTTTATGTGTATAGAACGGATCTGAGGAGAGCAAGCCCTCCCTGTTGAAATTAAATGGGGGAGAGGTGCACGAACTCCCTGGGTGCCAGGCACAGAGCGGCACTCGGGCGTCTTTCCACCCTTCACTCCTTTCTTGTCCCTCATCCAGGGCCTGGCACCAGGCAGGCTAACACGCAGGCCTTCTCCGCCCCCAACACACCTCCCTCAGTTCCAGTTTCGCCAGCTGCTCCATTCCTGGGCAGATGTTTGCCCCACAAATGGTTTTAACTGTGGGTGGGGGGGATGAGGGAAAGGGCCAGAATTAGAGCTCACTGGCCCTGGGTGTAGTGGGAGGAGGATGGAAAAGGTGGTCACCCACGGGGCTGAGACAGGTATCTGCTGGAGGGGGTGGTTGCCTGGAAACCACCACGGTGTGTGCGCGAGCGTCTCGCTGGCTGTGGGGAGGTGTGGAGTCAGCAATCTTCTCTCTCCCTCTCTTCTTTTTCCCTCCCCTTCCCCTAGCTCAGCCCCCACCGCCAGCTCTGCTTCTATCGTGGCTGCTGGGGGAGAACTTGCAAAGCCTCCCCCAAAACACACTCTTAAGTGAGCTCATTCACCCCCACAACACGGGGAGAATCACTTGGCCCCCAAGCCAGGCACTTACCGTGGGATCTGATGGGATCTCCTGGTCCCAGGTTCTCTAACCCTGTGCAAGACCTGCCAGGCACTGGCCCACAATGAACCCCACTCATCCCAGGCCCTGGGGGCTCCCCTTCCCCAGCTGCCCTCAGCACAGCACAGAAGGTGTGAGTTCCTCCCTCAGGGCTCACCCAGTCTCCCCATCCAGGCAAGGTCTCAGCTTAGGTGGCTCTGTCACCCTAACACACAGTAGATGCTTTTAGCAAGTGTGTATAACTGGCACTCAGGGAGCATTGCTATGTGAATGCATCAGTGAATGAATGAAATGAATGAATGAATGAACACTGCTCTGGGCCGTGGATTGTAACCTGTGTTGTTCCTCTGCAGGGCATTGTCGTAGTTCAAGCTTTAAACTGAGTCAGGAGACAGGATTCTGCCCCTAGTTTGGCCCCTAATTGTCCATGCTTAGGCAGTCCCTCCCCTCCCCAGGCCTCAGTTTCCTCATCTGTCAAGTAAGAAGGTTAGCATCAGTGCTCAAGTTCTACCATCAGGAGTGTCTGTGGATTTGGTTTTTATTTCCCACGGTCTGCCCATCCCATCATGGATGCAGCTGGTTTAGGAGCAGCTGATGTGGGTAAGAGGAGAGGGGAAGTCTCCCCGCCTCAGTGAGTTTACACTTGGGACATCCTTTGGTAGGGACAGGTCCTCAGCCTGGATTAGGAAGGACACTGTGGTGTTTACTGTTCAATGGACTGGGAGGTGAGTGTTGAGGGGCTGTGCAGAGAATGGTGGGGAGAGAGCTTCCTGTAAAGATGCTCTAAATGAGGAGGTGAGATTTGAAATGAGGAGCTCTGGGGAAATGTACACACATGCGCAGACACACAATGTGCACACGACATGTATGCACATAAACACACACATTACACACATGCATCTGCATGCATACTCACGTATACATGCTACATGTGTGCACACATAACATGCACACACTACACACGTGCATCACGTGCACAAACACATGCTACATACATGTACATATATAGACACAGCATGCACGTGCCTACATACATGCAACATGCTGCATACACACACATGCACCCACACACTGCATACACACATACATATACATACACATGCACCCACACACATGCAACACACTGCATACATACACACACACACATATACATACACACATGCTGATTTTCCCTGTAGAGCTGTTTAGTTTTTTTCTCCCCCTGAAATGTTTCCATCATCTTCTTGATCTTCTCATCTCACATATGATCATTCCAGACCCAGCCAAGGAGCACAGGCAGTTTCAATGTTGAGCAGTAACCACCAGGGCTTCAGGAGGGACGGGTGACAGTGGAGGGGCCTGGCAGCTGAGGGCAGGGGAGCAGGCACTGGTTGCCCACCAGTGGTCAGCTCCACATGGCCCAGGTCTTGGCACACTTGTCCAAACCGCAAGGAGGGGCCCAGAGGCCTTACCAGGGAAGCAAGTGTCCCCTGACTCCAGGCCTTAGGCAGCCTTCTCTGCCCAGTCACTCTGGCTGTGCTGATTTTCATTTTTCCTCTTTGGACAAAGGACTTCATCACAGCCTTTGTGTGTCTGTTTTTTGGGTTTAAGGACTCTCACCAGAACCGCTGTTTCCCAGATCTCTCTGTATTTTGTCAGAGTCAACTTTTCACTCTGATATGTCTGTTCCTTTTTGTCTTCTATTTTCAAAGGATCCAGAAACAGCAGTGAGCCAGGGGCAGGAGCAAAGATCCCCAATTAGCAGCACAGGTTTGAGATCATTCACTAATCATTCATTAATTCACTAAACAAAATCTTATTGAACAGTGTTCTGAGCCAGCCACGATGCTGGATGCTTGTTTCTTGCCTTATGGGGCAGCAGAGGAAATACACCCATCAGTAAATAAATAATGGCGATGATGTGTGCTCAGAAGGGTCCCTGGGCCTGGGAATCCTAAGGCTGGGTGCAGCTGCTCCTGATGGGATGGTGGGCAGAGGCCACCCTGAGAGAGACCGTGTGGGGAGAAGGAGCCAGCCAGGCGGCATGCAGGGAGCAGCGTCTGGGAGAGAGGGAACTGTGAGTGGAAATCCCTCCACAGAACACAGTGCCAGGGGACTAGAGTGCAGAAAGGAGGCCAGGGTGACAGGAGGGTCTCGAGCTGGGGAGAGGCATGACAGAGCTCTCAGACAGTTGAGCGGGGCTAGTGATGGGTCAAAGTGCAGGGGCATGGAGAAGAACAGAACCACAGGTGAGTAGGTTTCTGCCTTGGGCACTGCAGGCCATTCCTGCATTTTGCTGAGGGCCTACGACATGCCAGAGCCAGACACTTGGCCATGCATCTCCTGTTCCCAGGGAGGCCGTTTCAGGGAACCCATGACCATAGCCCAGCCCAGGTCTGAGTCCTCTGGCCAGATGGGGCCTCAGCCAGCGTTCAAAGTAGCAGCTGCAAAAACATCTCCTTGCTGCCTTCCCAGCATGCAGCCCTGGCGGACTCTCAACAGAGGTTCAAACCTGCTGGGATTGAACCTGAAGAGCTTAAAGGTGGTCTGGTGTTCACAGAACAAACTCCCTCACGTTCCAGGCATTTCTGCCATTGTGTTCCCTAATCCTGGGAATTTGACCCAGGCAAGGACAGAAGGACACCTGGTGCTGGTTACTAGGACTCCACACCCTGAATTCACCCTCTACATTCACATGGGTTCCTCCTTAAAATGGGGCTGCTGCCAGGACTCCTGCCCAGGCCTGGCCACCCGCCGCAAGCCTGGCTTTGTGACCTCTGTTACATACACTAGAATAGGAATCACAGCTTATCCCACCAGAAACTTCCAAAAAATCTAGACTCCCACACCCATCCCTGACTTGCCAGTTCCAAATCTCTCAGGGAATTCTGTATTTTTAACAAGCTTCTTTGTGACCAGGAACCACAAGCAAGCCTCAGAAGAGGACAGAAGAAAAACATGGGTCTCTGGAAGTAGAAAACCCCAGGCTTCAATCCTAGCAGACTCACTGTGTGATCCTGGGCAAGTTGCTTAACCTCTCTGAGCCTCCCTCCCCTCATCTTTCACGGGGAGGTTGAATGTAACACTGATCCCTCCATCTATTGCAAGGAATCTTTACAAGGTATGTCAATTTCCCAGCACATAGTGAGTGCTTAATCAATGGCAGGCCTTGAGGAGTTGTCTCTGAGGCACACCTGTCTTGTGGATGTGCAGACAAAAAACACAGGCTCATGATGGTTCCCCAGAGAATTCCGAGGGCCGGTGAGCCGCTCCTTGTCTCTGCTCAGATGAGCATGCTTGGAATCACTCAGGCAGGTCTCTTTGGCCATGACTGAGGGTGTCAGGCACATGTTCTGCCCAGCAGAGGCAGAGGCAGGAGACAAATATCCTCCCAGTGTCCCTGGCTCCCGTGTGGGTGGGTGACAAGCCTGCACCTCCAGTCTTACAGGAATGGGAGGAGAGACCTGAAAAAGGCTTACAGAGAGAAAACAAGCCCCAAAGTGGGTCAGCACTGCCCTGGACACTAACCCACTTCCAGCCCCTTCTGCCCAAAGGCCCGCTGGCCATGGACTGTCATCTTGCATTCTCTCCCATCCCGCTCGGGCCTTTGACCCTGTTTTCTACCTCTTGCCAGTCTAGGGAGAAGGAGGCTTGAACACCCGAGCAGAGACTATGGGGACTGCAAGGAGGGCTTTCTGGTTTGCGTTGCATGTTCTAGGAGAATTTGCCACTCACCATCCTGACTTTATTTGCAGTGGAGCTTATGTGGGGATGGAGGAGCAATGTGGTGGTCAGAAGAGTACAGGCTTTAGGGATGCCACGTGCAGTTCCAAACTCAGCTTCTCCAGTTCCAGGCTTCATGATCTTATGCAACTGGCCCCATTTCTTCCAAGCCTCTGTTTCCTGACCCATAAAATGGTTCAATAAGATGGTGCCTACACAAATCGTAGCTTGGGGCTTGCAGGGAGGAACACCCCATTAACAATAGCAGCAATGCTTATTATTCTCGCGTAACAGAGGCTACGAGCCAGGCTTGGGAGGGGGCCAGAACTGGGCAGGAATCCTGGCTCTGCCCTCCTGGCTGTGGGACTTGGGACAGGATTTTGCCTTATCTCCACCACTTCCTTCATCTGTGAAATGGAGACGCTCACCGCCTAGGCTTACGTGAGGATATGTGCATCGATGTTTGAAACACAGCCTCGGCAGAGCAAGCTCTCGCCAGTGCAAAACGTTCACAGTGATAATGGGGAATGATATGTGAACTTACTCACCATGTGTTTATTGAGCATCTCTCTGCATGCAGGCCCTCATGTGAACGATGTGCAAACTTACCCACCACGTGTTTCTTGAGCTTCTCTCTGCATGTGGGGCCCTCAATCCAGCAGGGAAGCAGATACACAAGCTCCGAGCTTGCCGACAGGGGGATGGATGATCCCAGTACAGGTTCTCACCCCACTCCATGATCCAGGACCCTGCGTGGAGGACACCCGGCTTAGTCTAAGCCCTTTGCTCACCAAAAGGGTCTCAGGGAGGGTGCTGGACCCCAAGTCAGTCAGCCGGGGAGGGAGGCCAGGGGCCCCAGCACATCACGCTGCCTTGCCCACAGCATCTTCCCACTTGATAAGCCTCGGCCACTGCCCAAGTGGGCTGAGGGGAGCTGGCCTTGAGCTCTAGGGAGTGGGGCATTCAGAAGCAATCAGTGGCACTTGTGGCTTGGCAAGCTTCCTGGCTATTTGTGACTTAGCAGCTCTCCTGCCACAGCTGCTGGAAATCGAGCCATGGAGGCCACTTGATCTGGGCAGCTATGACTCAAGAGTTCCTGAGCCCACATTGCCAGGATGTGAGCGTCTGTTCCCACCAGCCACGGATGGGTAGCTAGAGGCAGAGGGAGAGAGCCAGGAAGGGCCTGCAGAGAGCGGGAGGCCTGAGGGATTAGAAGGGACACCTGCAGGTCCTGAGGGCCAAGGAGCCCGTTCTCCCATAAGTACCAGGGACACGCCCTTCCCAATAACCCTCCCCAGGAAGTGTCCGAAGCCAGCAGCTGGCCACAGGCTACTGAGGTAGAAATGCCCCAGGACTCCTCCTGGGGGTGGACAATGTAGAATTTGGGGTCTCATAGGAGAGGAAGTAGAGCCTCAGGCTCTGGAGCCAGGTTCATATCCAACCATTGCCCCTTACTCGCTGGGTCTCAGTTCTCTCATCTGTAAAACCGAAACAATAATAATAGCACTGACCTTGCAGGGCTGTAGGAAGGTTTAAATGAGTTCATGCAAACAAAGTGACTAGAGCAGGACCTGGCATATAGAGACTTACTGAGTAGCAGCTGCTATGGTAGATCCCTGTCACGTGCCCTTTCACGTTTTGCAGTTTCTGTTACCCTCAGTCAACTGCAGTGTGAAAATATTATATACATAAGGTATTTTGAGAGAGCGAGAGAAAGACATTCTCTTCACTTCGACTACAGCATATTGTTACAATTGTTCTATCTTATTGTTATTGTTGTTAATCTCTTACTGTACCTAATTGATAAATTAAGCTTCATAATAGGTATGTATTGGAAAAATCATAGCATGTATAGAGTTTGGTTTCATCCTTGGCTTCAGGCATCCACTGGGGGTCTTGGAAAGTATCCCCCACAAATAAGGGGGGAATGCTGGGTTACTACTCAGAGTGAACAATCCTGCCAGGAGCAGGTAGCTCAGGTGAGCTGAATTATCAAGCAGTTACCTAACAAAAGAAGATGGAAATGCAGGTGTGTGTTGCTGCTGGAATGCATTTGACACCTCTGCTCTTGACCCCTCTGATCTCACCACGGCTGTCTGTGCAGGCTCTTCCTTTGCACTCACAGGTTATGCTCAAGGACATGCCAGAGTCTTTGCCTACATGCGGTGGGGTAGCGGGGGTGCCCACAGAGTCCCATGCACATGCAGCTCAGAAGTCCCAGGAAGTTAGCACCCCTTGGCAATGGGGAACTGGAGCTGATGGGAAATTGTGGGAAGCCTTCTGTATGCCCCTCAAAGGTCCTGGCAGATTCGCATCCTTGTTACCACGGAGGCAGCCTGGACTGCACGGCCTTGTATTGGCTTCTCTCTCTCTGCCTCACTCCTCCTGCTCTGTCACTTCTATTCCCAGGTGTCACCTCTCACAGGAACTACCTCAAACCAGTCCTTGCCTGAGATTCTGATGTCAGGGGAACCTGCGCCTGTTGTAGGAGCCTGGGTCCTAGCACTGGCTCTGTCGTGCGCACACAGTATGGCTCTGTCGTGCGCACACAGTATGGCCCTGCACAGGCCATCGCCATCCTTTAGGTCTTGGTTCTTTTGTCTGCTCCATGAGTGGGTTGGCTCTTTGTGAACTGTGACCTGTGGCATGGATGACACAGGTATTAGGGGAAGTCTGGATGCTCCCTAGGTGGCCTCACCCTCCCTGCCAGCCCCAGGGCCTCTTCTTCTCCCAACTTCAGTCCAAATCCCTTCCTCATCCTCCAGGTTCCTCCCACCACTTGCCTTCTGTCTGCCCAGAGAAGTGTGTGATAATGCAGGGGCCAGGAGCCAGGGTCCATCCCCACACAGTTTCTCACATGCATGCTCATGCCTCGTGCACGTACAAGAGCCGGTGTCTGAATGTGTGGGGCTCACGTGTGCAGGTGCATGCATTATGCTCAACCTCCAGACTGTGGCCCAGCATGGCCTAGGGCCCTGAGACAATCCAGCCACAACTACGAATAGGCAGAGGGGATCCAAGGTGCCCTCTGCCTGAGCGAGGGACCTGCAGGTCACCTTTCTGCACTGCAGGCCTGGCCAGTCAGGCCCAGGGAGAGCAGGTGGAGGTGTGAGGAGACAGAGATGCTCTCAAGGGGATGGACCAAGTAGGAGACAGGGAAGCAAGGACCTCAGTTACTGCTACCGAGTGTTCACAGATGTCATCTCCTCTTGTCCTCACAACCAGGAGGTAGGGATTAAGAGCCCACTTGGTAGATGGGGTAGTGGAGTGTGGAGGGAAGGGGAGTTTATGTTGAGTTTGAAGTTCAAATCCTGGATCCATTACTCACAGGCTTTGGGAAAAGGCCTTAATATCTCTAAGTCTCAGTGTCCTCATCTGTAAAATGGGCTGATGATTTCTCCTCAGGATTCTACTGGGTGTCGGGGAGAAAAATGAGCACAAAATGCTTTTATAAAGCCCAGCATTTGCACAGAGAAAGTGGCTCTAAAGGAGGACTATGATTATAGCTAAGATGACATGAAATGGGAACCAGAGACTGTGGGCCCAGACTCCCACCTTCCCCTGTTACTGTCCCTTTAGTGGCGCTGTTCAGCCCCTTGTCCTTCGTGCAAGTTGGAAAGTGAGTTCCTGGGGGCCTCCTCTTTGCCCTGCCATGAGTGCATCCACCGCTCATAAGCAGAACATTGGCGAAGGCAGCTCTGGGTGGGTGCCCGAGCCCCTCCCACCCTCAGAGACAAAAATAAAGTGTGTAACTGTCAGAAGTATTATGGAACTGTCAAAAGTGTACAAAATCATTCCCGTGAATTATTAATAAGTCACGAGCCTACCTATTCAGTGACAGTATAAAAAAGAAAAAAAACGTTTATCAAAAAAAAATTTTTAAATTAGGGTGGACACAGTGGCTCACACCTGTAATCCCAACAACTTGGAAGGCTGAAGGTGGGAGGATTGCCTGAACCCAGGAGTCTGAGACCAGTCTGGGCAACATAATCAGGCCCTGTATCTACAAAAAATAATTTTTAAAAAATTAGCCAGGCATGGTGGTGTGCACCTGTATTCCCAGCTACTCGGGAGGCTGGGGTGGGAGGATCACTTGAGCCCAGGAATTTGAGGTTGCAGTGCAGTGGCCGTGATCACGCCACTACCCTCCAGCCTGGGTAACAGAGCAAGATCTTCTCTCTTAAATAAAAAAGAGATATTTTTAAACGATTTTAAAACCAAAAGGGAAAAAGAAATGCTACAGGCTGTGGGAATAGTTTGCCATGAGTTTCCAGAATCCAGAAGCCAAGTGTTAGGAGAAACCATGGACCCTGGGCACAGAGTGTTTTGGAGCCATGGAGAGCGTTGCCCATGCGGAAGAGGGGCCCATCAGCTTCACCTAGGTCCCTGGTCCACGTGGAGCGCTAGATAAGCGATGGGAATTGCCCCGACATCCCTTGCTTCCTGTCCTCATGGCTTCTTGAATCCGAGAGCAGCAGCCTCAACTGTCTGGATTTTCACCCATCCTGTTCCAACCCAATTGCCTTTGCCTAGACTACAGTCAGAGCTGGTGACTTTGCCAGCTGTGGCCTTGCCTCCCTAGACTCCAGCTCATTGTAGAACCACAGAGCCCAGTACCCCGTCACCTCCACTGCAAGAAAGGCTGGGGATGCAGTCTGACAATAACTGTCTTTCTCCGAGCAATTCAAGGTAACTAATCAGCATCATGATGCTGGCAGCTGTGACTGCTAATGGAGTTAGAAACTGTCAGACTGAAGGTAGTAATTGTCTCCTTTAAAAAAAAAGCTAGTTAATTAGCATAATCGGGGAATAAATGTTCAATATTCCTAACCCAATGTGGGAGATGAATATGAACTATGGGGCCTTCAGGGTTTCCAGTGGAGACAGAACACCAGCCAGGAAGTTGGGGGCCACCAGCACAGAAGGAAGAGGAGAAGAGGGCAGGAAATGCCTGTGTATTTGGAGGTGTTATTGTGTAAGTGCTTCTGGAGATGGTATTTTACGTAAAATGCACCCGTCTTCAAGGCAGTGATGTTCATCTTGGCATTTCTTCAATTCATCCCTTTGATGTCTACTTACTGAGCACCTGCTGGGAAGGAAGCCAGGATTTGTTCTTGGCAAAAAGAAAAAAAAAGTGAAGTTCACAAAGCGTACTCCCATCCTCTAAGCTGCTTATCCACCTTCCCACTCCCAAAAAGGTCTGCTCTCTGGGTTGTCAAGGTAAGATGAGAGCTCATTCAAAGTCATACATGTCTGGTAAGGATACCTAGGGGGCCCTGGGAATTGAGAAACTATCATCTCTCAAAGTCATCTCTCAAATCATGGCAGGCACTGACTGCCTGATATTTGTACCCATCTGGTGGATGTGTTTGGGGAGACTAGGGGGAGGCATGGACTTATCAGAGTAAAGCAACCCTTCTCTAGACTCACTCTGTGCTGGAAGTTTACCACGGGCATGCATACATTTGTTTAGTCCTCCTCAGGAGACTGTTAGGTAGGTAGAATTATTATCCCCATTTTGTAGAGGAAGAAATGGAGACAGAAAAATGGTTAAATAACTTATTCAACATCAACCCAATAGTGAGTCTCAGAGCCAGGATTTTAATGCAGGAAACCTAAATCCAGAGGTCATGCTCTTAAGCCTCAGTCTAATACAGGAGAGTTAAGCTTGACAAAGCCAAGCCTCTATAAGAGAGGGCAGGAAATAGAAGGGAAGCATCACATGCTGAGCACCTAGCACATGGGAGGCACTGAGCTGGGGACTTTCAAGAGCTGGTCCCTATCACCAAGGCACTTGGGTGGAAGCCAGGAGTGGCTGACACATCTACAGTGCAAGGCTCTTGGACAGTCACTTCACGTGCTCTGGGTTTGAATTCTGGTTCTCCACTTACCAGACTAAATTTGGGTTCCCCTGGAAGCTGTCCCTGAAACAAGGATTCAAGCCTAAATAGTTCATTTGGGAGGTAACCCAGGACATACTGATAATGAAGTGAGAAAACATATTAGTATTATCTATTGTATAACAAATTATCCCCAAACTTAGTAGCTTAAAACAACCAAGACTTATTATCTCATCATTTCTGAGGGTCAAGAATCTGTATGTGACTTAGTTGGGTGGTTCTGGCTCAGGAACTCTCATGGGGTTTCAGTCAAGGAGTCAGCCAGGGCTCCAGTCATCTGAAGGCTTAACTGAGGCTGGAGGATCCACTCCCAAGCTCTCTCAGGTCATGATTGGCAGGCCTGAATGCATCACTGGCTGGGGGCCGGAGGCTTCAGCTCCTCACATGAGCTTCTCCATATGGCTTCCCAGGACATGGAAGCAGGATTTTCCCCAGAGTGAGTGACCTGAGAGATAGAGAAATCACAGAGAGAGGGACGGAGAGACAGAGAGAGAGAGAGAGAGAGAGAGAGAGAGAGAGAGAAATTAAGACAGGAGCTATAATGTCTTTTAAAGCCTAATCTCAGAAGTGACATACCATCACTTTTGTCATATTCTACTGGCTACACAGACCAACATGAATAAAGTGTGGGAGGGGCTGCAAGGATGTGGTTATCAGATGGAGTTCACAGAAAGTGAGACGGGGGAAGCCACAGAGGCCAACAGCGGATGTGATGTCCAGCCAGGTTCCCCTGTGGGCACCGAGAGGCTAATCCCACAGGGGAACGCTGGGAGAAAGTGTAGAACGTGCCTCAGAGTTATCTCCAACCAACAGGTGAGGATGCTGGGGACGTTTTCCCATCCAATCCTCATTCATCATTGGTTGAAGGTTGCTTCTATGGGCCCTAACACCAGCATTTTCAGCTGTGATTTCCTCTCTCTCACCCTGAGTTTCCTGGTCTGTAGGTGAGGATGGCATCAACACTTTCATGATAGAGTAATTGTGCAGTTGTTATGCCTGGCACACAGTGACTGTTCAGCAAAGCTGCTGATGGTGTGGCACTGTGGCTACAATGGTCATTCTAACGGCTGGTTGGGATGAAATGAGGTGATGTTAACACTGCTCTTGGTGAATCCGCACTTCCTGATTCTCAGTGCTGTGTTCTTTCCAGCTCAGCACCTCACTCCTCCAACTCCAGACAATAACACTGCAGGACTCATGGCTCTGATGTTCATATGAGGCCAAAAACAGACTGGGAATGGGAGCAGATTATGTCAAAAGTCCCTGCCAACTTCTGCATCCATGATTTGTGTGGGTTCTGGGGAGCCCAATGTATCAGCACCCTGGACAGCTTCCAAAGGTGTGGTCCTGGCCTGCCTCCCCTGGTTGCTCCTTCTTAGCAACGACTCCACAGTACTTAGATGTCTTGAGGCCTTCCTGCGTATTAGTAAAGTGATTTGTCTGAGGCTCCACAGCTAGAAAGAGGCAGAGCCAGGACTCATAACTGTCTTTGAGAAGTGCCTTACCTCTTTGTTCCTCAGTTTCTTCATCTGCAACATGGAAACAAGGCAGGCTCCATGAGTACGTGACTTAGTTTATGCACACTATGCTCTTCAATCACTGTCTTGAAATTCTTAGTAATTTTTTTAAATTGCATTTTAGGTTTGGGGGTGTATGTGAAGAACATGCAAGATTGTTGCATAGGTACAAACATGGCAATGTGATTTGCTGCCTTCCTCCCCATCACCTATATCTGGTATTTCTCCCCATGCTATCTCTCCCCAACTCCCCACCCCCTGCTGTCCCTCCCCTATTTTCCCCCGACAAACCCCAGTGTGTGATGCTCCCCTCCCTGGCAATTCTTAGTAATTTTTAAACAAGGGGGCCAGCATTTTCATTTAGCACTGGGCCCCTCAAATCATGAGAAGAATAACATACCTCCCTGTCTCAGAGATGCTATTTCCCTTCTCGGCCTGCTCTCCACTCTTCTCCACCCATGGTATGGTGCACACAGCAGGCTTATGAGGGCTACACCGACAGGCTCCTTTGTCTTCTGATGTGTATGGTTAGGTTCAGCTGATGGGAGGCCCTGGCAGGGGACAGGAGAGCAGGAGGAATGGGTGCTTGGGTCCAAGGTCATGCTACCTACTCCCCAGGGGAATGTCTTCCCCCCTGCTCCTTCCCTGCTGGGTCACAGAAACTTGGCTGCATCTCTGTCCCTGCATGGAAGCAACAGCTCTGTCCCTGCATGGAAGCCTGTGTGGAAGCCACAGCTGTGTCAGGCAGCCCTCTCCTACAGCAAGAGCATGACCACCCTTGCAATGTTCTAAACATCTCTTTCCCTTGGTCCACTTAGATCCAGGGTTGCTGACCTCAGACACATCATCATCCTCTCATTAAATGCTCCTCAATTCACCCCTGGGTGTGCGTCTTCTATTTCCCACCAGGACCCTGCCTAATACACTCTCTTGTGGAGTTGATGGGAAGATTAAATAAAATTCCACATGTAGCACACTCAGCACAGTCCCTGGCACATGGTCAGTACTAGGCAGAGGTTCACTGTTACTATTGGTTATCTAGCTCCAAAGGCCCAAAGCTCTGAGCCATTATCCTGCATTGACACACCCCTCCCAACATACATATATGCATGCCCATATGCACACACATGCGCCCCGCTCTACGACAGACAGGTGGTTTGGTGGAGTGCAAGCAACCAAACAGCTGTATCTAGGAAATTAAGCTTGGAACCTAAATTGTCCTTAAAGACCTCTTGTTTCCATCCCATGGGCTCTGGGCCGCTCTCTGACTCTCACTGGAAATTTCTCTCTCAGGCTTGGTTCTCTACACCCTTGATTTTCTTCTGGGAACACAGGCTCTACATAACAAGACAGAAGCCAGGACTTGGTTTTTCTCTCCATTTGGATTAGCAAATCTCATCACAGCTCTATTGCCCCTTCGAGTGAATAATTATGGAACCTTGCAAGACCAGGAGGTATAAAAAGACCTCCATGATGTGGCCAAGATGGTACCAACACCACCAACCAAAGGTGCAGTGATTACTGCTGCCACGGCCCAGAGCAGTGCTAGGGACCCTGGGAAGGTGTCCCTTCCCCAGGGCCCCATTCTAACAGACTCCTAGACTCCTGAGGCCTGGAGCTACCACAGACCTTGGGTGGCCATGTTGTCTTAGGGCTATGTCTGTCCTGCTCCCTGATGCAACACTGGACCCTTGCAGGTGGGGTGGAGGCTCATAAAAGTATGATGAATAAATGAATGAATGAGCACTTGAGTCCATAAGCCATAAGTTCAGGCACCAGTGGAGCTCTTCCTGTATTTCAGGCCCGGCGTATTTCAAATCCCTCTCCACATCACATATGGCCTGAGGATTCAATGGAAGAATCTCCCTGCTACCCCCACACACAAGACACTCTCCTCTTAGTAGTCTTTTGATTCAGCCAAATAAACACTCGCCAGGTCTATGACAGTTATAGTTGGAGGGAAGAAAATGCTCCACTATTTTCATTAATTCCTCCTCTCCCATGTGGCCCAGGTAGAATTTCACAGGAAAACCCCAAGGGCACTTTTAAGAAAACCACAGAGAGAGCTGCTGGCTGGAGGAGCTTGGCTGAGCTGGTGGGGAAGGGATGGTGCGTCTCTCCATGAAGTGCTCACCCAAGAGTCCACCTGTTTTCAGGGTTGGATTCCCCCAGAAACAGACCTTGAGACAAGCAAGCGGTTAATTTAGGAGGAAGCACTAATGGGGTCTCAATCCCTCGTGCACAGATCCTATCTTGAAGCCATCCCACAAAAGGGCAGCAAGCTGGGTACTCATCCTCCTACTCCTGTCCCTCTCCCTCACTGGCCAAGGGCTGCCTCCAGGGCTGAAAAGCTCCCTGCATGTCCAGCCTCCCCTGCACAGCCAAGAGAAAGTCATTGGGTGGAGCGGTGAAGGGCCTTGCAGGGGGAGTTACCCACAGCACCATCACTTGATGTGCACCATTAATCAATTAATCACCATCAGCAGGCTGGAGCCTCCCATGATGCACGTGTGCTTAGGCTGTGCCTGCTGGTCTTCCCTTTATAGCCCCGGCAACAGAGCTGTGAGGTGGTGCCTGCATTTTATAGCTGAGGAAATGGAGGCATAGAGATGACTTAACTTTCCTGAGGTCTCATCACTGATAAGCAAACAAAAGAAATAAAAATTCCTGCCCTAATATAGCTTAAATTCTAGGGTAAGAAAACAAACAATAAATAAAATGTGTGGGATTTTAAAACACAGTAAATGCTATGAAGAAGGGGACAGGGAACAGGGAATATAGGGGTGGGGAGAAGTAGAGAATTCAATAGGGTGATCGAAAAAGGGTTCCCAGAGATGACAGCACTGAAGCCAAGACTCGAAGGAGGGGAGGGCAGAAGGGATCCACGTGGCTACCTGAAGGCACCGAGTCCCAGGTAGAGGGAATAGCGGGTACAAAATGCTGAAGCAAGAGTCTGCCCAGGGCCGGGCGTGGTGGCTCACGCCTGTAATCCCAGCACTTTGGGAGGCCAAGGCTGGCAGATCACTTGAGATCAGCCTGGCCGACATGATGAAATCCCACCTCTACTAAAAATACCAAAATTAGCTGGGTGTGGTGGTGCACACCTGTGATCCCAGCTACTCAGGAGGCTGAGGCACAAGAATTGCTAGAACCCGGGAGATGGAGGTTGCAGTGAGCTGAGATCACACCGCTGCACTCCATCCTGGGCAACAGAGCAAGACTATCTCAAAAAAAGAGAGTCTTCCCCCAGGGTGTCCAGAGCAGGAACAGCCAGGAGGACGGTGCGGCTGAGACAAGGATGTGGTCACATCAGGGGATGAGGGCCAGGTTATGCAGGTCGCTGCAGGGACTTTGATTTCTACTCTGAGTGAGGTGGTTTCGGACGAGAGGAGCAACGTGGTCTAACTCGCATTGAACAGAGTCACTGTGGCTACCAGGCTGAGAGGAAAATAAAGTAATGTGTGAACGAATGAATGAATGAGCAAGTGAATGAAAGAATCAATGAGTGTCCTTATACCTTCTCACAGATGAGTCTCAGCCACTTACTTCAATGGCGAGACAAGGGGCAAGAGTTTAAAGGAAAGCTGGTGGAGCCTGCACTGCCGAGGCTGGAATTCAGGCCCAGCAGACAGCAGCTGGGCCTGGCGGGAGATGCTGGTCTTGGCTGTGTCTGCAGCTGCCCCTCCACCCCTGTGTTCCCACCCTGCTAGCACAGCCCCAGGGAGCAGCTGTGATCACAGACATGAAAGCAAGCCCCCCCCACCGCCCCCTGCAGAAGATGATCAGAAGCCTTGTGACAACATTTGTCCCTCAGAGTGCTGCTTTCAAGAGGCCTCAGGCCATCCCAGGGAGTCCTTCTCATCCTCCTCCAGCCCCTGGGCTGTGGAGCCCAGGCCATGACACTCTTACTCAAAAACACCACACAGTTGCTGAAATAATAACACAGAGATGAAGGCATCCCTGCTCTGAAGTGGGGGAGATCCATGGATGCCTATGAAGACACCTTAGGGGTACTGGTCAAAAATGTGGCTGACAGATGCTGAAATCTACCCCCAACCAGAGCATTTTGAATCAAGCATTTTTTCCTCTCTCTCCCTCCTCCCTCTGCCTTTGTGTTGTAAGTCAGGAAGTTAGAAAGAAAGGAAGCCAGGAAGTGAAAGGAGAGAAAAATGAAGGAAGAGAAGGGAAAAGAAAAGAAATGGAAGAACTTTGTATGAACATCAACTATAGGAAGGACACATTACTGAATGCTTTCTATTCAATCCATTAGTCATTAAATCCAAACGGCAGCCCTATGAAGTAATTCCTCTCAATAAACCTATTTTGCAGATGTGGAAATGAGGCTCAGAGAGGTTAAGTCACCTGCCCAAAGACACAGAGTGGAGAAGTGATGGAGCTGGGGCTCTGCATTCTAACACTGATTCTGCCTACATGCAACAGTCTAATGGAGGGCACGTTCTGTGCCCCATTTCTTGGCATGGTCAAGATTGGACAGCCTGAGATGGCTGCATCCCAGGCTTTGGGGCTGGGGGAGTGTTGGAGCCTGGAGAGGGAAAGACACCAGGTGAAGGAGGCAGGGCTGTTCCTGTTTTTAGCCCCCTGAGCTCCCCTCTGATTCAGTCATCTGGCATCACTCAGCTCCATGTGCCCTGGTTTCTCCACTCACCCACCACCTGTGAGCTGGGTCATGCTATGGAACCTAAGAGGACTCAGACCTCAGCCCTGCCCACATGTGGCTACTAGCCCAGGAGGCACACACAACTGAAATCCAGGGTGAACGTTTTCAACTATTCCCAAAGGATGTCCCTTCAATCTTCCACAAGGATTTGACTAATTCCATTCATTCCCGCACAATTCCCTGCACATCCCTCCATAACATGCTTTTTGCCTGACCCTGGGGCCACAATGGTGCATAAGACATGGTCCTTGCCCTCAGGAGCTCTCAGGCAGGATGCCAGGGAAGGCAGATGTGCACATCAACAGAGCCAGAACAAGATTATAAGTGCCTGAGAGGCAATATTTTTGGAGTTGAGTGGAAACTCAGAAACAGCTCGTCATATAGGGTAGAGTAGACATTGGAGCCAGGTTTTTAAAGCATAATTAGGAGTTTTTCTCAAGCCAAGAAGAGAGGCCTGGGCATTCCAGGTGGAGGGAAGAGCTTGAGCAAAGGCCCAGGGGTCTGAAAGGACGTGGTGCAGCCATGGAATTTTAAGGAGGACATAGTAGAAGGCAGAGTATGCCCACATCTCTTCTTTTCTCTTCCTATGCAGTCTCTAAAAATCCCCTCTACTGCTGGAGCAATTCCGCTCTGCCCTCGATATGCATACCTCAAGTGGTAATTAGTCCAGCATTTCCATTGGCGATCTTACCCCTAGTCTCCCCCAAAATTATACAGGCATTCATCCAAATAAAACAGGCCTCTCTCTTGGGGGACATCTGCTGCTGAGTGCTGAGAGCATATGATTTTCCTCACTTTGTTGCTCAAAAGATGGAAGAGTGTTATTTCCTTCCATTGGAGGGCAGGAGTAAGGAGAGAAGCTGCCATTCCAGTGAGGAGGCCAAGTGACTTGGCAGTGCTATGGAAGTGGATTGGGGAGCAAGGAAAAGTGATGAGTGGGATGGAGAGAGAGGCTGAATCCAGATGGAGGAGGTCAAGGGCCCAGGCTGGGCTGCTGGACATGCTTATGGGGTAGCAGGTGCTGTGGGCAGCTCGACCAGCCTAGGCCCTGAATGGCACAGCCAATGGCCACCCCAGCCTTGCTTGGGGTGAGCACAGAGTTGGTGTTTGGAGCTGTCAGAAGTGATTAACTCATCAAAAACACAGCACACTGGAAAACTGGCTCTGACTCAATGGCTCATTAATACTTAGACTCTGATCAGCCGGCAGATGCTAATTAAAGCCACTCTGAATAAAGGGCAGCCTCCTGAGAGCTCCAGCATGAACCTTTCTCTCACTCCCCTTGGCAGGGCACCCTCAGAGCCTGGGGGAGGTGAGCATAGTGGGTGGGCTCTAGGTCTCCAGTGAGGACAGACTCATTCTTGGTAGCTCTTGAGTGACAGAGCCCAGTGGCATTTGGAGAGGATCTCTTCCAACCCCTGCCATTTTGCAGATGGAGAAACTGAGGCTCAGGGAGGAGCAGGGGCTTTCTCAAGGCCACTTAGCCAGAATGTAACCAAGCTTGGGCTCAACTGAGGCCTGAGCCTTTCCTCTTCTTTTCCTCTTGGCCCCGTGAAGGCTGAAGGAAGGACAGGAAGGGAAACGTAGCATAGCCACAGCCCTCAGCTTGATCACAGGTCAATGGGAGGTCATTTCTGGGAGGGCTACAATCTCGTTTTGTTCAACTCCACACCCCAGCCCCTAGCCCAGAGCCTGCTTAACAGGTGCTTACCAAAATGCCGAACAAATTCATGCATGAGTGGTCTATAATTTATGCCAGAAGGTGAACAGGTGTTTTAATCAGGTACAAAGTGCTCTGTGAGTTTGGAAGAAGAAATCACGGAAGCCTTCCTGGAAGAAGAAGCATCAAAGTAGCCTTCAAGTAAAGAGGCACAGACTGGCCCTGCCTGCACCTGCCCTGAGCATCTTCTCATTTCATCCTCACAACAACCCAACGATAATTACAGCGATGATTATATCCATTTTACAGATGAGGAAACTGAGGTTCGGTCAAGTTAAATCTTTTATCCAAGGTCCCACAGCCAGAAAGTAAAGGAATTGGGACTTGGATCTAGGTCTTCCTGGCATCAAAGCCCATCCCTCACCAGCATCTGGAAGCCAGCTCAAGAAGCCGTGTCAGAGGTGAGTCTCCCAAACTCCCCCAGGACGTGGCCATTGAACCTCGGGATGCCTACATCCCTCCTTCCCAAGATCACACCTGCCCCCTCCTGCCATAGGGTCTAGTCAGGTGTGTCTATGGAGGGAATCAGGATGGTATCACCACGACCACATCCAGCACAGTATTGCAGCCTGGGAGCCACCCACCGATATCTGTTGAGGGGAATGTAACCCACACACCCCCACAAGGGGCTGCTGGGAGGATTTCATGAACCAGACTCACAAATTGAGCACTGGGAATGCAGTGAGTGCCCTCCAGGAGAAGTAAAGTTTGCATTTGGGCTGTTCATTGTTACTCGTATTTGACCAGCTTCCCTTTCTGGATTCAAAGTCATTCGTGTTCCCAGAGAGGGGCAGACCAAGGACAGTGATGGGTCACATAGCCACAGGAGGCTCAAAGCCAAGTTTTCCAACTCCTGACTCCCCAGGAAAGGCTCCTTGTTCTCAGAAAACTGCCCACTCAGCCAAGGTTGAGGTCTGTGTCCTTTGACAACATAAAAGCCCCTTCTGATGAAATTATTCAACTGTAGTTCCACCAGGGAACCCACATTTGCTTCCTACCTCATGCTGTTCCCAGCCCTGGTCCCAATCAGAGGCTGGAGGCACTGCATGTCAGACTCACCTAGAGTGTGCTAGGGAAAGTGTGAGCCCAGGGGGGGGTGTGTGCCTACGCCTAGTGTGAGTGTATATGAGAGTGTGAGGCTGTGTGTGAGCTCAGGGGAATGTGCTTGTGTGCACCTAGTGTGAGCCTGTGTGTGAGTCCAGCAGGAGTGTGTGTGTGAGCCCACGGGAAGCATGTGTGTGTACACATGCCCAGTGTGAGTGTACATGAGTGTGTGGGTGTGTATGAAGGGTGTGAGACCAATGTGAGTGTGTGGGTGGTGCGTGTGAACCCTGAGGGAGTGGAGATGTTGTTTCAGTCAGCTAAGGCTGGTGACGCTGCAGTTACAAATGGCCCTCAGTCTCAGTGGCTCACAGCAGCACAGATTAACTTCTCAGCATCTACCGGTTAATTTGCAGGTCACCTATGGCTCTGCTCTCTGTCAGCTGCACCCCAGGACCTAGAGTAAATGGGAAGCCTCTAGCTGGAATGCTGCGGATCTGCTGTGGCAGAGGGAAAAGAACATGAAGGAGCCTTGAGCTGCTTTTTAAGTCTCCTGCCCAGAAGTGACACCTAGCTCTCCCACCCTATTCTACAGCCAAAGTGAACACACAGCCCAGCCTGACTACAACAGGATGGGAAGTGGAATCCTCCCTTGGGGAATCCGGCCAGGAGATACCTGGGAACAAGGACACAGCCTGCACCCCTGTAATTCATGAGGAAAAGCACATGGCTTCCTTGCCTTCTCCCTTGCACGTGGGTCCAAGTGAAAAAGCCAGTGTGCAAATCTGCTCTTTGAGGTGTCTTGCTTCTGGGTGCAAACACATATAGGCTGATGTTTCTGGATTATAAAAATGTGTGATCGCTGTGTGCAAGAGCCTGTGGACCGAGGGACAGGTACCAGTGCACGTGTGATGGGAAGAATGTGGGAAGGGAGTGTGTGTGTATCCTCACCCTCATCACAGCACTGTCTGAGCCTGTCTGTATATATACCGAACGCCCCCTGCATTCACACCCGAGCATACGCTCCCTTCCACAGGGAAGAGGCTCTCGCAGATGGGAGGTGAGATGCTCAATTTCCCAGCTGATGATTTAGCAGGTTTATTCACCCCTCATTTGTGGCCATCTGTCACCTTCCACAAGGTGGCTGTCTCCACCTGGCCTGCACACTGTGGCTGCAAAGGAATGGTGGCAGGACCAAAATGCACAGCTTCTGTCCTTAGCTACCAACTCTGAGGATGGGGTCCCCCTCCCAGTTTCAGGACTGTCCTTCTAGGTGCTGCCCCGATGATTAGGAGCCCTGTAGGAGATAGGTCAGCCCTGAGCCTCCCCAGAAGACACGTCTCTTAATCCTCGGACTCCCCTAAATCTCCAGCAACTTTTCCCTCTTCCTAGTCTGTCCCCACCTTCCCTGAATGGGCCTCCAGTGGGAAAAAGCCAGCCGCCAATAATCACTGAGAGAATCGCCACTCCTTGGGTGCTGGTCCTTGGGTGCTGGTCTTTGTGCCAGCACTTGACATGCTTCATTGACCTGTCATGAAACCCAAAAGATAGGGACTCCTATTGTTCCCATTTGGCCGATGAAGAAACTGAGACTCAGAGTGGTGCCCAACCTCACACAACCCACTTACAGTTCAACTGGGGCTTGTACTAAGAACGTCCTTTTCAGCCTTTTTCAATGGGTCCAGGCTGCTCAGGTCACCACCTCCAGGAAGCCAGCCAGACCAACAGACTGGAGGGGCCGTGGCAGGACAGGAGCCCTGGGTGTGGGTGCTGAGGGACAGGGAGCAGGTGGTCCAGATCACCGTGTCTTCTTCTTTGGCAACACTCAGTCCTGTCCCAGGGAGAGATCCTCCCTCAGATAGGCCTCCCCTTGGCCCTGACTCCGGCCTCTGATACATCCTTGAAACCAGCCTTCTGAGCTGTGGGTGATTTTGTCAAATCCCATCTCAACCACCGCCCGCCCTGATGCCCTGTCCCCCTTGGGTTGAGGCTCAGCTTCACACATGCTCTACGGAGGCCTGCACACCTCTCCAGCCCTGTCACCCCACACTTCCTCCTCTCTCCCTTCCTCACACCTCACACACGCCGCGCTCCTTACTCCCTGGTCCCCTACCAGGAGCCCTTTCCTCTCCTTCCTGCTTTCCCTGGTGAACTCTTGACCAACTCAGCAAAGTACTCCCACAACAGGGACCCCGTGGTTCCCTACCCCACCCAACGGTGGAAAAACATCCCTCACTCCATAAGGCAACCGCATCTCCACTGCTGAACTCCGGGTTCCCTATTAACTGCTATATCCCGGGCTAATCACTTAACAAAGATCCTTGATCTCTCCCGCTCCAGGCCAGGTACTAGTCTAGAGGCCAGTGATATAAGAAAATGAAAATGAAAAAAGGCAAGATAGAGAGTGACTCAGGCTGGACAGCAGCTGCCAGAAAGGTGGTCTGGGAAGGCTGGCAGTGACAAACGTGCAGAGACCCAAACAACGAGGGGAGTCATCCCATCCATGCAAAGCTCTGAGAGAAGGGTGGGGCTGGCAAAGGGAGAAATAGGCTTGGCATATTCAGGGCACACCCCTGTGGCTGGATTGTAGGTAGCTGGGGGAGGACAGGGTTTTAGCAAGGGAGCAAAGGATTTCAAGAACTTTTTATTACATCTTTGAATACTCCAGGTCACCTCCTCCAGGGAGCCTTCTCCAACTGCCCATCCTTCATGTCTCTGAGCTCTCCCAGCCCTGATGCTTGAGATAGGTTCCCAAATATCTCTTGGCCCCCTTAAGATAAAAGAGTCAGCCTGGCACGGTAGCCACACCTGTAATCCCAGCTCTTAGGGAGGCAAAGGCAGGAGGAGAGTTTGAGCCCAGGAGTATGGGATCTGCCTGGGCAATATAGGGAGACCTGGTTCTCCACAAAAAGGGGGAAAAAAAGACAACATGGAGGAGTCTCAGAGGATGGAAAAAGCATTTTACAACAGGGCCTTCCTCTGGACCCAGGCTCCATGGCCAGGAGAGCATCTGTGGGGTTTGGATAGGGTCCCAAATGGGGCAGTTGACCTCTGTGTCAGCTCCAGCTCCAGTTAGCAGGTCCCTTGGGGAGGCGGGCTGGACTGGCTAGAATGTGAGGCCTGGTTATTTATGGATTTCAATTTCCCCGCTCCTGCATCTCCTGGGTGTATCACAGGGAGGCTGCAGAAAAGAATTTTGCCTCAGATTAGCAGAGGGATCCAACTGCCAAGTGAATCAAACACCCCTATGGGACCCATGGACATTTAGGGGCACTGCCTGAGAGACAAAAAGAGACAGCACAAAGGGCTCTAGGCTGGGAGTCAGAAAACCAGGTTTCTAGTCCTGGCTCTGCCCCAACCGTAGGCAAGCCCTTCTCTGGGCCCCAGTTTCCACCTTAATGAAGAAGACATTAATCTAGATCAGGGATCGGTGAGTTTTTTGTTGTTGTTGTTAAAATGCTATACAGTAAATATTTAGGCTTTGGGGGCCCTGTAGTCTCTGTCACAACTACTTAATTCTGCTCTATAGCCACAGACAGTGTGTGAGCAAATGGGCATGGCCGTGTTCCAGGAGGTGGGGAGAGATAGCATGGGAAGAAGGGCTAGATATGGGTGAAGGGGAGGAAAGCAGCAAATCACACTGCCACGTGTGTACCTATGCAACAATCTTGCATGTTCTTCACATGTACCCCAAAACCTAAAATACAATAAAAA
>CAUYLG010036773.1:0-38862 GCA_963573385.1 Cacajao melanocephalus
AAATCTCCTGAAACTGATAAGCAACTTCAGCAAAGTCTCAGGATACAAAATCAATGTGCAAAAATCACGAGCATTCCCATACACCAATAACAGACTTAAAGAGAGCCAAATCAAGAACGAACTGCCATTTACAATTGCTACAAAGAGAATAAAATGTCTAGGAATACAGCTAACAAGGAATGTAAAGGGCCTCTTTAAGGAGAACTACAAACCACTGCTCAATGAAATAAGAGAGGACACAAATAGATGGAGAAACATTCCATGTTCATGGTTAGGAATAATCAATATCATGAAAATGGCCATACTGCCCAAAGTAATTTACAGATTCAACGCTATCCCCATCAAGCTACCAATGACCTTCTTCACAGAACTGGAAAAACCACCTTAAACTTCATATGGAACCAAAAGAGAGCCCGCATAGCCAAGTCAATTCTAAGCAAGAAGAACAAAGAGGGAGGCATCACACTACCGGACTTCAAACTATACTACAAGGCTACAGTAATCAAAACAGTGTGGTACTGGTACCAAAACAGAGATATAGACCAATGGAATAGAACAGAGACCTCAGAGGCAACAGCACACATCTCCAACCATCTGATCTTTGACAAACCTGACAAAAACAAGCAATGGGGAAAGGAGTCCCTGTTTAATAAATGGTGTTGGGAAAACTGGCTAGCCATGTGCAGAAAGCAGAAACTGGACCCCTTCCTGACACCTTACACTAAAATAACACCAGATAGATTAAAGACTTAAACATAAGACCTAACACCATAAAAACCCTAGAAGAAAACCTAGGCAAAACCATTCAGGACATAGGCATAGGCAAGGACTTCATGACCAAAACACCTAAAGCGTTGGCAACAAAAGCCAAAATAGACAAATCAGATCTAATTAAACTCCAGAGCTTCTGTACAGTAAAAGAAACAATCATTAGAGTGAATCGGCAACCAACAGAATGGGAAAAAATTTTTGCAATCTACCCATCTGACCAAGGGGTAATATCCAGAATCTACAAAGAACTAAAACAAATTTATAAGAAAAAAACAAACCCATTCAAAAGTGGGCAAAGGATATGAACACTTTTCAAAAGAAGACATATATGATGCCAACAAATATACGAAAAAATGCTCATCATTACTGGTCATTAGAGAAATGCAAATCAAAACCACATTGAGATACCATCTCATGCCAGTTAGAATGGTGATCATTAAAAAATCTGGAGACAACAGATGCTGGAGAGGATGTGGAGAAATAGAACACTCTTACACAGTTGGTTGGAGTGTAACTTAGTTCAACCATTGTGGAAGACAGTGTGGCAATTCCTCAAGGATCTAGAAATAGAAATTCCATTTGACCCAGCAATCCCATTACTGGGTCTATACCCAAAGAAATATAAATCATTCTACTATAAAGACACATTCACACGTATATTCATTTCAGCCCTATGTACAACAGCAAAGACCTAGAACCAACCCAAATGCCCATCAGTGATAGACTGGACCAAAAAATGTGGCACATATACACCATGGAATACTACACAGCCATAAAAAACAATGAGTTTGTGTCCTTTGTAGGGACTTGGATGAATCTGGAAATGATCATTCTCAGCAAACTGACACAAGAACAGAAAACCAAACACCTCATGTTCTCAGTCATAGGCAGGTGCTGAACAATGAGAACCCACATGGACTCAGGGAGAGGAACAGCACACACTGGGGGAATCTGGGGGGGGGAGTTTGGGGGGAATGGGGTGGGGGTGGGGAGGGTGAGGAGGGATAAAATGGGGAGAAATGCCAGATATAGTCAAAGGGGGAATAGAGGCAGCAAACCACCTGGTTATGTATGCACCTGTGCAACAACCCTGCATGACCTGCACATGTACCCCAGAACCTAAAGTAAAATTAAAAAAAAAAATCTGTGAATTTCATATAGAAATCTGGATTTCTAGCTTTTCTTTAAAAAATGATTAATACTAGAAAGACACACATGCACATATGTTTATTGCAGCACTATTCACAATAGCAAAGACTTGGAACCAACCCAAATGCCCATCAATGATAGACTGGATAAAGAAAATGTGGCACATATATACCATGGAATATTATGCAGCCATAAAAAAGAGTGAGTTCATGTCCTTTGTAGGGATATGGATGAAGCTGGAAACCATCATTCTCAGCAAACTAACACAGGAACAGAAAACCAAATGTGCATGTTCTCATTCGTAAGTGGGAGTTGAACAATGAGAACATATGGGCACAGAGAGGGGAACATCACACACCGGGGCCTGTTGTGGGTGGGGGAGAAGGACGGGGATAGCATTAGGAGAAATATCTAATGTAGATGATGGGTTGATGGGTGCAGCAAACCACTATGGCACATCACGTATGTAACAAACCTGCATGTTCTGCACATGTATCCCAGAACTTAAAATATAATAAAAAAATTTTTTAAGTTATTTGGTGGCGTGTCCTCAAAATCAATGATCAGGCCGATGTTCCCACAACACAGTGTTGCCCTTAGGCTGGGGAGGAGCCATGCCTTAGAGTGTTCACCGCAGACACCAGCCATTCCACTCCCTGCATGGCTCCTTGACCTCTGCAGGTGTATGAGTTTGTAACCCCTGATTTGAATTATTTCAGTCACTAGTCATTAATTGTCCGAGGAAGCCTATACCAACCACTAAATCATAGTTTCCCTTTGTTGTGGCCTTGCTGATCACCAAGTGACAATACATAAATGGAGGATTCCCTCTCAGTTGAATAAGAATCTAGTTTATAGGCACTTAAAAGTTTGTGATCATTTCATTTTCAGACCCTGAAGGCATAACACATAGGAAGATTATTCAGACAACACATAAGCCTCTTACAAATCCAGGAAACTGTATTAGTTCTTAGTCTGTCAAAACAGGTGACTTCTAATTAGCTTTAACCACTTCCTGCTGGAGGATATTTATCTAGTGCTAGCCTATAATTTCTTCACCAATTATCATAAAAAATGTTTTTAGCCTAAAGTACTCTGAACAGTTCTGGTTCTAATTTAAGTCCATGTAGTTATTATCTTACTCTAATCTATTGTGAGAAGATTGTAATCTTGCCCTTCTGTTATTGTGAAATAATGCTCTGTGTTATTTCAATTCAGTTCCTGAAGACCCCAGAGGCCAAAGTATTGGGTTGTCTTAGAAAATGACTGCCTTATGTAAACATTGTGATATACCACTCCGATCTCTCTTCAGGAATGAAAGATTTATTCCCTCAGCTGCTGGGAGTGCTGCTAGAAGACAATCCTCAGCATCAGCCCTGTTTAAACTGCCTCACTCAAGGTCATGCCTCCTCCAAAGCAGCCCATATCCAAAGAATGATCACTTGAAGATATGAAGTCCTGGTCCCTCATCCAGCTTGGGACATATCAATGGCCATCCCAGCCCCAGAGCTCCTTATGGGGTTACCTGAGGCCCTCCTTGGGACTGCATCTCAGTTGACTTCTGCCTAATCCTGCTTCCTGTCCTCCTTTCCGCAGGTGTTGAGTCTCAGCACTCCCTAGCAACCCCAGTCTGCATCTCAGAGTCAGCTTTGCAGGAGCCCAACCTGTGAAACGTCTATGAAGAGTGTGCTATGGAATGAGGGCAGCACTTCAAAGGGAAAGGGAAGAAACCAGCATCATTGGGCAGGTGGTTCATATTTTGGAGTCAAGGCAAGTAAGATAATAGGGGAAATTTCTGAAAGCTCAGCAGAAAAGCAACTGTTGATTCTCAGCCAAAGCTTCAAGTGGGTGGAAACCAAGAAATATTGATTTTCCTTCTTCTCCTTTTAATTAAAACACTCATGGACCCAAATAAAAGAGATGAAGATGTTACAATGGCATTAGTATTGCTCAGGCCATCTGCTAGATATCAGGAATAATGTCCATGTACCAAAGTCTGGATTGAGACGCCCAGGACATAACTGAGGGGTTCTAAGTGAGGGAGGAGTGAAAATGGGTTGAACTGCAATTAGTCTCCCTAAGGAGCGGGGGCGGAGGGGGGGGTTGGGGGGGTGGAGGGGAATTCATTTTGAAGCTCAGAAGCCCAATCTCCAAAGATCCAGGGAGTGATCTCTTCCAGTGAAAAGATGAATAAGCAAAAAGGAACAAGTTATCAGAAAGATGGGCTTGCTGCTTTGCATCTCCAGTAGTCCTCTCTAGGATCCAAATGGAAGGCTCAAACACTGACCATTTCCCCATGATCACAGGCATGGACCAGAGCTGAATACAGTTCTCCCGTTTCAAAAAATACTATTTAAAAAGTGGTGGGGGAATCCTATGAAACATCACAAAATATAAATAGAGAATCTGGTACCCAAGAACACATGTCTGGAAAATACTTCTACAGGAAACCTAATAACTTTAAAGAACATGTCTACACTCTCAAAAAGATTTAGGAAGATGTGGATCTTCTGAAATAAAAGATAAAATATGGAGAAGACAACAAACATTAAAAAAAGAGCTAAGATGGCATCAGAAATCAAAAGAACTGTATGAGATAATGGAGTTGTTGCAAGCCAACTACAAATATAATTACACATTTGAATCATCACATTGATGGAAGAAAATTGAAGCAGTGATTCAGAGAATGCCTTCAGAAGACCTCCCAAGAAGCATTTACAAGGCTGACAGGTGAAAATCTAAATACATAGGGCAGACACTAGAGAGTTAACAAAAAGATAATAGTTATTCCTAAAACACAGGTCTGAACAAAAGCAATAAATTAACAATAAGAGAAAACTTTCTTGGTATGAAGATGTACTGTAGTATGCAGAATTCAACAGACCATCATATACCCAGCAAATGAAAAGTCATAGGAAAAATATTAACACCTAGACATATCTTGAACCAGTTTTTAAAGTTCATTTTTAAAGCATTCTATATAAAGAACAGTTGACCCATGAAAGAAAAAAAAGTGTAATGTTCTTCACTTCTCATTTAGGGGCTGGGATCAAGATTGGAAGGAGGATTGTAGAAAGCACATGGGTGTCAAAGTTTGGTCTACTACGGTAACTCCTTGTCAGAGCACGTCCTGGTTTTAGGACTCAGGAGTTGTACCCGATGTCCCAAATAACTTCTGAGACTTCTCTGACCTGCTCATCCTTTACCTTTATGCTCTGTAAAGAATGGCTTCCCACCAATGCTGTTGTCAGCCCCCTTAATCTCTCCGTCGTTCTGGGTTCAGTACAACAGGCCACCATCGGCTTGAACTCCACTGCCCACACCTGTGAGGCATCAAATCTACTGGATCATCTGTGGAATTTTTTTTTTCAATTTGTAGCCGTACCCAGATGCATTAATTTTTATTTACTTATTTTTGGAGACGTTGTCTTGTTCTGTTGCCAGGCTGGAGTGCAGCGGCACAATCTCAATGCAATCTCCACCTCCTGGGTTCAAGTGATTCTCCTGCCTCAGCCTCCCTAGTAGCTGGGACTACAGGTGCACACCACCATGCCCGGCTATTTTTGTTATTTTTTATTTTTAGTAGAGACAAGGTTTCACCATGTTGGCCAGGCTGGTCTCAGTCTCTTGACCTCAGGTGATCCACCCACCTTGGCCTCCCAAAGTGCTGGGATTACAGGCATGAGCCACCGTGCCCCACCCAGATGCATTAATTTTCCATTACTATTTTAACAAATTAGCACAAACCGGCTGGCTTAAAACAATTTACATTTGTTCTCTTACAGTTCTGGAGTCCAGATGTCTGAAACGGGTCTCACTGGTTTAGCATTAAGGTGTCAGCAGGGCTGTACCTCTTACGGGAGCTCTAGAGAAGAATCTGTTTTCTCGTTCTTTCTTGCTTCCAGAAGCCATGCACATCCCTGGCACGTGACCCTCTGACATCTTCAAAGTTGGAAACTGCTGGTGGAGTTTTTATCCCAACACATCACTCTGACCTTTCCTTCTACCTCCTCTTCCACATTTAAGGACTTTTGTGATTACATTGGGCCCACCTGGATCATCCAGGCTAATCTACCCCTCAAAGTCCGTTGATTAGCAACTTAATTCCATCTGCTACCTTAATTCTCCTGTGCCAAGTAACCTAAAGTATTCACAGCTTTCAGGGCCATAGACATTGTTGGGGATCCACAACAGGCTTCTCCGATGTTGCTTCTGGCTACTTAACTTTTCATTAGCACCTCCAGAGAAGGGTGGTGACTTAAAAAAATAAAAAGAAAAAGGTAAAATGAACTGTACTCCCAGCACTCTGGGAAGCTGAGGTGGGAGGATTACTTGAGCCCAGGAGTTTAAGACCAGCCTAGGCAACATAGCGTAGACCCTATCTCTAATGACAACAACAAAAAAGTTAAACTGTCAGCATCTCATTTACAATTAATAAACATTTGATGATAGAAGGAAAAACGCATGGCTAAAATAGAGACCTGAAATCAAATGAGTGGTGATTAAATCAGAAAATGCATGGGATATCTTTTAACAAAAGGCCTGGCCCAGACCATCCTTGACTAACTATGAGTTGAATATGAATCTGAAGTTGATACCCTTGTTCTTTTTATAGCATGGCTACTGGACTGTGGTCTTTCATCCATTTTTCTCACGTGTCACTAGTTCATAAAATTCCCATCATCTTTCTCTTTCCTACCCATCATACTCAAAGTATTGTTTATATCTTTCAATATAGAAAGGCTGCCATGGAAAACTACTTAATTCTTGTGAACCAGGAATCTGCCTTCTGAGCTGAAATTATGCACCCCTGATTTATAACTATTATTTCAATAAGGGGATGGACAGAAAGCAAGAAACTATACAGTGAGCAAAGGTTGAAGGGATTCTAGCTGTTTGGGATAAGAACAATAAGTAGCATAATTAGAAGGGGTTGTAGCTGTTTGGGATAAGGACTTTTAAGAAGCATTTGGCTACCTCATGAAGGTCTTTTGACTCATGGCTACATTCTGTCCTTAAGAATCTTATTGTAAGTTACTCGGATCTTATCATGAGTTCTTCAAAGTGTTGATGCACGATTAATACATAACCTACTGACATTGAAAAGGACATTGAATTGTTTCTGAATCATTCAGTTTTACTGGTAACCTTGTGCATAAAATATTCTAGCCTATATGTTGTCTTTTGGGTCTGTCTTGCAGATCCTGGCGGATGAAATGAGTACTCAGTCACAGGTATGCAGTGTAAGAGCAGCTAGTGACTGCCTGGCTCTACTGGCCAGAAATCAGCCCCAAGAAGCTAGAGCTGCTTGCTTTTATTCAGTGCAGGCACAATGCCAAAAACCTAGAGCCAACACAACCCGTAGGTAATTAACATTTATTGTTCACCTTTCAGAGAATGTCACACACAGTGTGGATGATCAAAGGTCAGTTCCTGGTCAATATAAGTAGACAAGCCTGTTTAAGATAAATCCCCCTACACTCTCTTGTACCTACTCCTTGCCCTCTGCCTCAGGGTTATAGAACAGCTGCCTTCAGTTATTCTCCCCGGGGCTCTGCAAAACCTTCCAATCTTTCAGAAGGTTTGCACCCTTTTCCTATAGTTTTTCCTACCACTTTGACCCATCCCCTACAGTTGTCATCTGTAGCCAATGGTTGTAATCTCTGCATTGTACCCTCCAATGAAAAGGACAACTCGAAAATGAGGAGTCTTCCTCCCGTCTACACTTTCTGATAAAAGCATTCCAACTTGTAATGGACTTTGGAACACACTCAACTTTGTTGGTGTGCCTTCCCAGGTCAGTCATCAAATTTGGCTTCCAATAAATCTTTATCAGATTATTTCGGTCTCAACAGCCTTCATTTCAGTTGGCAGTAAAGAAAGCAACCTCATTTCTTAAGAAAATAGAAAGTTCCATTTCTACATGTTGTATCAGTTACAATTAGGTTTTGTTGTGTATAACAGAAACCCCAATAAAGAGATTTGAACACCTAGGGTTTCTCTTGCATGTAAAATATTTTAAAAATTGGGCAGTTCAAAATTTGTGTGGCTCTACAAATAAAACTACAGTGGTGCCAAGCAAGGCAAATGTTTAATTCTTTTCATTTAATGGCCAGTTCTCAAAGTACACTGTTAGAGCACTAGCTACCTCTGATGGTTGAATAGTTGTTTAATTGGTTTTGGATATGTATATTTTTCAGTATTATTTTGAACTCACAAATAGTATTATGCAGTATTCAGTATTATTTTGAACTGATAGACTTTTTTTTTTTGAGACGGAGTTTCGCTCTTGTTACCCAGGCTGGAGTGCAATGGCATGATTTCGGCTCACCGCAACCTCCACCTCCTGGGTTCAAGCAATTCTCCTGCCTCAGCCTCCCGAGTAGCTGGGACTACAGGCTGCGCCACCACGCCTAGCTAATTTTTTTATTTTTAGTAGAGACGGGGTTTCACCATGTTGACTAGGATGGTCTCGATCTCTTGACCTCATGATCCACCCACTTTGGCCTCCCAAAGTGCTGGGATTATAGGCGTGAGCCACTGCGGCCGGCTGGATTTTTCTATATTCAAGGGATTTCAATCAATTTTGATGCTTAATTTGTCTTATCTATGGCCAGTTAGAAGTCCCTGCAGATTGGCTCCAGACCTTTTGACATGACCCCATCAGACTATGAGCACTTTCTTGCTTTCAGCACAAAAATATGCTAGGGTCATCTTGTATACTCCTTCCCCATACCAGAAGTCAGCCATTTCTTCAAAGTGTCCTGGTTCCTTCTAGTGGGAATGGTATTTAGAGAACATCAACTGGAAATTGCTACTGAGTTATCATTGTTTTTAAACCTTTTCAGTGGGCAGAGCTTGAAATGTGTGTTTTTTAGAGAGGAAAAATCACAAGTTTATATTAGTATTTCCAATTTGAGTTTAAGATTATAAAGGTTTTACTTAATATCTTTGATTTCAGGTTTGCAGCTCTTTTATGCTAAAATAATTGGTTACTAACAACATATTTTATGTAAATAGTACCAAAATATAAAACAGTATAACCATCAATAACAAGACTACTGATTTTGCTAGGTTTGGAGTTGAGAAAAAATAAGACTATTGAATATGTCTCACTTCTTTTTGTCTTAGTATATACCCTAACATCCAGTGCTTTAATGTGAAATAATTTTTTTCAGTGTAGTTATGTCATCAGCCTGATATACAGGTTATTTTGTTCATACTTGTTTTTTTCATCTTAGTGATTACTTCTTTTCGACTTAATTTTTTAATTATAAAAAACATTTACCTAGTCACAAAATGAAATTTAAAAATGAGGTCTACTTAGAAAAGATGGCCAGGTGTGGTGGCTCATGCTTATAATCCTAGCACTTTGGGAGGGCAAGGTGAGTGAATCACCTGAGTCTAGGAGTTCAAGACCAGCCTGAGCAACATAGTTAGACCCTCTCTCTACAAAAATTAGAAAAAAATACCTGGCCTTGGCAGTGTAGCCTGTAGTCCCAGCTACCAAGGGAGGCTGAGGTGGGAGGATCACCTGAGTCAGGGAGGTTGAGGCTGCAGTGAGCTATGATGGTACTATTGTACCCAAGCCTGGGCAACAGAGTGAGACTCTGTTTCAAAAAATAAATAAATTACTGGGTATACACCCAAAGGAATATAAATCATTCTATTATAAAGATACATGTATGCATATGTTCACTGCAGCACTGTTCACAATAACAAAGAAATGGAATCAACACAAATACCCATCAATGATAGACTGGATAAAGAAAATGTGTTACATATACACCATTGAATGCTATGCAGCCATAAAAAGGAATAAGATCACGTCCTTTGTAGGGACATGGATGGAGCGGAAGTCATTATCCTCAGCAAACTAATGCAGGAGCAGAAAACCAAACACCACGTCTTTACTTACAAGTGGGAGCTGAATGATGAGTTAACACATGGACATATGGAGGGAAGCAATACACAGTGGGGCCTGCTGGGGGTGATGCGGGGAGAGAGGGCATCAGAAAGAATAGCTGATGGATGCTGGGCTTAACAACTGGGTGACGGGTTAATCTTTGCAGCAAACTACCATGACATGCACATGTTCACCTATGTAACAAACCTGCACATTCTCCACATGAACCCTGGAACTTAAAAGTTGAAGAAAAATAATTAATTTAATTAATTAAATAAAAAATAATTTTTAAATAGTCTAATTTTCTTTCCTTTGGCTCCCTTATATATTTTTGACATAACCTTTTATTTTTTAAAAATATAGACAAATGCTTATATATATATATTCATATTTCCCATTTTTGACACAAAGAATATCATATTCTAAATACTGTTCTGCATCTTGCTTTCTTCACTTAAAAATGTATTCTAGAGATTACTCCATACCAGTAGATAGAAGGCTTCCTCATTTTTGTGTATTGGGGGGGGTGCTGCCTAGACCATCATGTTTATACCATAGTTTATTCAACCAATTCCCTACTTACAGACATTTGTGTTTTTCTTTTGTTATTATAAATAATACTATAATGAAAACATTGAGGGTATGCTATTATGTCTTTGTCAGTGCACCTTTGGGATAGATTTCTAGAAGCAAGATTGCTGAGACAAAGAATATATACATATATAATATTGCCAGAAATGAACAAATTCCCCTCCATGTGGTTTATTTTTTGTATTCCCACCAGCAATGTACTAGAGAAGCAGTTTCCCTGTAGCCCTGCAACCCTTTTGCATTTTTGCCATCTGACGGATAAGAAGTGGTATCTCAGTACAGTTATAACTTCCATGTCTCTTATTTTTAATGAGGTTGAACATCTCTTCACATGTTTAAGGGTCACAGAAAACAAATTTTAATTCAAATGTTTGCTGCTGATGCTGGTATTTTCTTACTTTTAAAGTTAGAGAGAACAGGATTAGCATGATTAGGTATGAAACAAGTTTACACTGAGGCAAAGGTCAGGGCTGATGTGTTTCTTAGAGAAAATTCTATGAAGCTTTCTTTGAAAGACTGCAGGGACAAAAATTTATCCATCAGATTTTAACATGGATCCATATAGTTTCCTTATAGTGGTATCCACTCACTGAAATTCTTGTCTTTGGCTATGTGTTAGATTCACTTACAAAATTTTAAAAGAAGAAGAAAAAAAAAAGATGCCTGGGCTTCAAATATCTACCTCTGAATATCTTCAGGATAAGAGCTTGATAGTCATATTTTTTGGTTTTCTGTTTTTTTGTTTAAGCTGAAATGATTCTGTGCAGACAGGCCTGAAAACCAAATGCATTTGTTCAATAAGTATTTATAGGATGTCTACTAAATGTCAGGGAATGAGTTGGCAGATGGGTGCTGGAGACACGGCAGTAATAAAACAGACATAGCTCGTGCCCTCATGGACTATAGAGACAGCTGAAAAACACTTAATAAACTCACATTAAGTTGTCATAAATGCTATGAAAGCACAGTGGGCTGAGATACAAAATAGCAAGAAGAAATGCTTTTTGATAGGATGGTCAGAGAATATGTCCCTGAGATGATATTCAAGCTGCTTTGCAGAAGGAAAATGGACTTTTGGGCCAGATAGGCCTAAATATTTAAGGGCTATTAGAACATGTGCAGAATTATTATAAAATACTGTGCTTAGAACCTGGTTCACAGTAAATGGTAGCTGCAATGATGATAATGACGATGATGACACTTTCTGTTCAGCCAGATCTTTAAGTCCCATTTCAGTCTAAACTGCTTTATTAAGCCTTCCTTGGTGAATGCAGCTAAAACTTACTTATTCATTCATCAAATGTTTATGGGGCACCCACTGTTTGCAAGGTACTGTTCTATGCACTGGGGATACAGTGGTGAAACCAACCAAGCCTTCATAGAACATGTGTTCCATGAAGTGACTCAATTTGACAATTATCTATCATCTCTTCTCCAGACTTTTCCAATAGGATTGCAAACTCTTGAAGGTCAGACATGTTTTCTTTTGAACACCTCCCCACAGTTTCAGAAATAGGCTAAGTGTTCTGCAGAGTGGTAGACTCAGTGACCTTTCAGCTGGTCCGGCATGCATCATCCACCCACCAGCCAAGGAATCTTAGATCTGGCTATTAGGAGAGAAGAGAATAGATGCAGAGTCTGACATATTAAGGGCCTGAAAGCAAGATTTATTCTTTGAAAGAGGCCAACAACCATACCATTTCAGTCTGCTGAAAAGTTGTAAACGTGTGCTATGGTTTGAATGTCCCCTCCAAAACTCATGTTGAAATTTAATTCCCAATGTGGCAGTACTGAGAGGTGAGGCCTATAAGAGGTGACTGGGGCTAGGTGAGATAGCTCATGCCTGTAATCCCAGCACTTTGGGAGGCTGAGGTGGGCAGATCACTTGAGCCCAGGAGTTTGAGACCAGTGTGGGCAACATGGTGAAACCACTTCTCTACAAAAAATACAAAAATTAGCTGGGCATAGTGGTGCACACCTGTGGTCCCAGCTATTTGGAAGGCTGAAGTGGGAGGATCACCTGAGCCCGAGGAGGTCAGAGCTGCAGTGAGCTGTGATCGTGCCACTGCACTCTAGCCGACAGAGTGAGACGCTATCTCCAAAAAAAAAGAAAAAAAAAAAAGAGGTGATTGGGTCATGAGGGCTCTGCCCTCATAAATGGATTAATCCATAATAACCCATGAATCCACTAATCCATTAATCTATTCATACTTAATGAATTAGTGGGTTAATGGGTTATCATGAACATGAGACTAATGGCTTTATAAGCAGAGGAAGAGAACCCTGAGCTAGCCAGTTCAGTCCCCTAGCCATGTGATATCCTGTATCTCCTCTGAATTCTGCAGAATATCCCTACCAGCAAGAAGAGAAGGCTGTCATTGGTTGTACCCCCTTAACTTTGGACTTCCCAGCCTCCAGAACTGTAAGAAATAAATTTCATTTCTTATGAATTGCTCCATTTCAGGTATTCTGATAGAAACAGAAAATGGACTAAGAGTACCAAAACTCACATCCTGTTGGTACAGGCTTTAAGCAATTGGTTCTTACAAAGTTGAATTTGTATGCTGTTAACCAACCTCATGAAAATTCTTTTCAAGAGAATATGTTAATCAATCCTGGATAAGCTTCTGGATTTCTAACATTAACTCATTTTCTTCACTTTTCCTATCATTCCCTCCCACACATATGTATATCCACATCCACATACTTTGTACGTTTATTCTTTTGTTTCAAAACTCCCATTCCTTCCAAGCCAGCACTTCTCCAACATAAAAATTGCTGATCATATCAATAATTTACTGAGTTACAGTTCACTCAACTTATTAAGTATGTCCTGTGCAATATTTGGGACATACTTAGACTTAAAAAGTTATTTGTTATGCAAATCAAAACCACAATGAGATACCATCTCACACCAATCAGAATGGCTAATATGAAAAAGTCAAAAACAAAAGATGCTGAAAAGGCTGCAGTGAAAAGAGAATGCTTTATACACTGTTGGTGGGAGTGTAAATTATTTCAGCCACAGTGGAAAACAGTTTGGACATTTCTTAAAGAACTTAGAACTACCATTTGATCCAGCAACCCCATTACTGGCTATGTATACCAAAAATAAATCATTCTACCCAAAAGACATGTGCACTCATATGTTCATTTCAGTACTATTCACAATTGCATAGACATGGTACCCATCAGTAGTGGATTATATAAAGAAACTGTGGTATGTGTATACCATGGAATACTACACAGCCATAAAAATGGAAAACAATATGTCTTTTGCAGTAACATGGATGCAGCCAGAAGTCATTATTTAACTTGTAAACTCCCTACAAATTATTTTCTTTATGATCTCGGTTTGCTGTGACCTTTGACATAGTTGTAACTTGTTTTATTGCCCAATTATCTTGAATGAAGCATCTGAGAATGAATTAGTTTCAGCAAACATTCATAAATGTCTGGAAGGCAAGGAGGGAGATGTGAAGAAAATTTAAGCCTTCATTTTCTAGCTCAGCAAGGTTAAAACCAGTTATTTTGAGAAGCCAAATTTGTGTGAAAAATAAAGTCATTTTATATGCTAAAGATGTGTTTGGGATACAAGGATGTTATTCCTTAAAGTGTTTCCTTGCATACACTATAGAGACTTTTTTAAAAAAATTATCTAAAAGTTCATTACAATTCTGGCAAATATAGTGCTTCTCTATGTCTTTCCTCCCTTGCAGACAGACCCTAGTGATTTCCAAGGGCACCCAATTAAATTACTGAAAAGAAATATGGTATTCTTGTCCTTTGGCTGACCCACTCATCATTCTGGCCTGAAACTCAGACTGCCAGCAAACCATGATTTCACTGAGAACAGAAATACACCATTCCCTCTGGCTTTGAGTTGTCCTACCATGTTCACTTTCTTCAGCTCTCTTGCTAAAACTTTTTAGATTAAAATAACTATTGGGTCAATAGATCCTTTCCAAATGATATATAAATGCTATAAAAGGTCACTATTTACAATGGTCAGTAAATGTTTTAGAAACGACTGACAAACTGGGAAACTCAGATATAGATAATTCTATGAAGACAAATAACGATTAAGCCCAAATGGCAACTCTAGGCAGAAGTACAAAAAGATAAACAATCCACCCAGGAAAATACTGAATTTATTCTTTCATGCTGAAGAAATGACTGATGAGGTTTGGTATGTCGCTTGATGGCAAAGTAGACAAGCTTTCAGTCAAAAGGAAAGCTGATGGTGGAATCCCAGCCTTCTCCTGTGGGTGGTGTTCTTCAAGGCAGATGAACTTCCCTCCACCCTCAGGAGCAAATTCCTTGTGTGTAGCAGGTTGGGCCACAGTTAAGCAGCTGTTGGCTTTTCCTTAGTATGTGTGTGAGGAGGACAGAGACAAACATAATGGGTAGGAATGCTGGCTCCAGAGCCAGATTGCTCGACTTTGTCTCCTAGAACTTGGGCAGTTCTGACTTTGGGCAAGGTACTTCTTGCTGAGCCTCATTTCCTCATCTGTAAATAGAATTCATAACAGTATTGACCGTGATACTGGGTTGCAGGTAACCCCAATAACCTGAGGTTACTGCAAGGATCTAAGAGACTGTAAGTGAAAGACGTAGACCAGGGCCAAGCACACTGAGTAAACACATGATCTGTTAGCTTCTCCTGCTATTTTTTCTTGCCTGCCAGCACAACTGAAATGAATGGGACAGTAAATTGGCATGCAGATGGACAATTTTCCAGCTTCTGACCACAGCCTTCCCTCAGACAGATTTCTATGAATAAGCAAGTCATAGTATAAAGAGCAGAGATTTACATAGAGAGGGAGAGATGGCAGGGACTCGGGATTCAAATGGCTCTCTCCTTTTTTCCTTCCCTTCCCTGAGACCCCTTCCCTCCTTGAGAGAAACAAAAACAACAGCACAAAGGCCAAAGCCAAGAATATACATATGATAAGACTCTGACCTGAACTCCCGCGCAAACCATGGCGAGCTGAACAGGACCATGTGGAAGATCCCTTTCACATGGCTTAAGGCAGGCCTATGACATAGGAGCAAAGCAGTTCTTCCAGCCCCTTCCACCCAAAGCCCACATCCTGGTTCTCTGGATCTGACTATTCTCACGGTAAGAAAAAGGGACTCCAGAAATAACTAGAAGTTAGCAAAGGAGTGACATGTCCTAGAGAGCAGGCGTGCCTCACCTAGAGCCCCACTGGTGTAGGTGTTTTCAGGAGGTGAGTAAGAGACTTTGGACTCCTGGCCTGGATCTGCCCACCAGAGGGAGAGGAAAAGCCAGAAGACAGAGCTGGGAGCAAACACCCTACCAGTCTCAGAACTTTAGCTCCTTTGATTCATTCAGCACACATGTTGTCCCTTCATACATGGGGGATTGTTTTCAGGATCTCCCATGGCTAACAAAATCCCAATGCTCAAGTCTCTGATATAAGATGCTGCCGTATTTGCATATAACCTATGCACATCCTCCCATATCCTTTAAATCATCTCTAGATTACTTATAATACATAATACAAGGTAAATGCTATGAAAATATTGTTATACTATATTGTTTAGGTAATAATGACAAGAAATCAAAGTCTGTACATGTTCAGTATAAATGCATTTTTTTTTTGAGATGGGGTCTCACCCCATCGCCCAAGCTGGAGTACAGCAACATGATT
Organism: Cacajao melanocephalus; assembly: GCA_963573385.1. Taxonomy (NCBI): domain Eukaryota; kingdom Metazoa; phylum Chordata; class Mammalia; order Primates; family Pitheciidae; genus Cacajao; species Cacajao melanocephalus. Next base: position 16,093 of record CAUYLG010036773.1, read on the forward strand.
ACAGCTCACTATAGCCTTAATCTCCCCAGCTCAAGCAATTCTGCCTCAGCCTTCTGAGTAGCTGGACTAAAGGCATACACCACCGTGTCTGGCTGATTTTTTAAATATAATTTTTAGTAGAGACAAGGTCTTGCTATGTTGACCAGGCTGGTCTCAAACTCCTGAGCTCAAGCGATCTTCCTGCTTCCAGCTCTCAAAGTGTTGGGATTACAGGCGTGAGCTACTGTGCTTGGCCTAAATGCATACATTAAAAATATTTTCAATTAGCATTGGTTAAACACACACATGCAGAACCCAGAGACACAGAAGACCAACTATATTTTATTGAGTTCCTATTATTTACTAGGCACTGACTATAAATGTTGTAACCCCAAGGGTGACCCCAATTGCAGTAAATTCATTACAAGCACAAAGAGGATTCAAGTCCTTGACTCCTTGCACCTCAAACCTGCCCCCTACTCAGTCAGAGCTTAACTCCATCTATCTTCATGTTAATGCCTTTGTTTTTGACCCTGATCCACCCTGAGGCAGGGTGTCAAAGAGAGAAGAGGGAGCAAAAGGGAAGTTTAAGCATCCACAGCCAGCAAAAGAGGGCATCAAGAGAGGATGTGTTCTCCCTGGTTTCAGTTTTGTCACAGCTGGGGTCAGGAGGCTCTGACCCAAGGGAGTACTGCTCTCACAAGACCAGTCTAGATTTTTGACTCAAGGAACAAGATCCTCTGCCCCTGTCCCTCATTCCAAGTCATTATAAAACAGGAAATTTCTCCTGCCCCCTTCGCGGGCAGGAACTGGAGTGTGGGTGCTGGGGCTAGCTGGCTATTTGGGTGCCAGTTGGAGCAAACTCCACTCACTCCAGCGTTGCACTGAACCCCTCACAGGAAGAAGCATGCAGGTGAGTGGGTGCAGGAGCTGAGGTGAGTGCTTTTGGGCACCGGCAGGAGCAAAACTCCATGTAGGCCCTGGAAAAGCATCTAGAGGGGAGTACCCATGACTCCCAAAGCCCCAGAGGGCATGTGTTACAATGTTCTTTTAGCTTTGCTGTTTGTGAACAGCTTATGTGTTAAACAGCTCAGTGGACCCTCTGACTTTTTGCATGAGGTGGTTGCTCTCTGCCAGCGAGGAGAGAGGTTCAGCGACAGCCTTTAGCGTCCACACCCATGGCACCCAAGCTCTTGTTTGGTGTCCAGGAAAAATCAGGTCACATGAATGAACTGAAGGGTGGTAAATGTGGAAGATTTTGTTGCTGATGAAAGTTGCTCTCCGTGGAAAGGGGAGCTGGAAAGGGGATGGAGCAGGAAGGTGATCTTCCCCCAGAGTCTGGCTATCCCTGGCCAGACTCCTCTCTGAAGCAATGGTCAAGCTGCCCTTCTGAAGTCAAGTTGCCTTTCTCCAAGATCAAACTGTAGTATCTGACATCCAGCTGCTTCTCCTCTTCTCTGCTCTCTCAGTCAATGGAACCTGGGGGTTTTATGGGTGTAGGATGGCGGTGGGATGGGCCATGAGTGGTTTTGGAAAAGGCAACATTGATGTGGGAAAACAGGAATGCATGTTCTCACTTTGGGCCATGGTTCCAGGCTTGAGGGCGACCCTATTCTGCCCAGAATTTCCCTGCCTCTGTCCCTATCAATTACAAACTCCACAATCTGACACTGGGCTGTCACGTGGTCCAAAATAGAAAATTAGCAGCTGATCTCAATTAGGGAAAAAATGATTGGCACAAGACAGAAGAGATTCAGGTAGATAGCCTGTATTTGTTTGCATTGGGAAATGATTTGCATGACTTACAGCACAAGTAGAAAAATTTTAACACAGCATTAGACAAAAGCAATAATAATCAACTAAGTATCTCAAGCCACAGTAAAGGCAAAGTGCTACAGACAAAAGATGCCCCACTGGAAGCTGCTTAGACCAATTCAGATAGTCAGTTATGCCAACACAGGTCTCAGAATGAAGCCAGATATTCAGTGAAGAGAGAGCTCACAGAGTCTTCTAATTCATAGTAGGGCTTGATTTTGTGAGCTATTCGTTTAAATTCCCATTTGCCCATCCTTGATAATCTTTATAAATTAAATCAGCTTATATTAACATGCTTATATTTTTACTCTCAGGTTTTAAAATGGAACTAATTCAATAAACCAGGATCTTAGGAACAAAACTCACAGACCTCATTATACAGTATTTTGTTGCTTGTTCTATTACTAACATATAGATAGTTCCAGTTGTCTCAAACTGTATTTATTTTGTATACGAGAAAAAAAAAGAGGAGATAAAAAGAAGGTGAGCTACCCTCTTCAAGTGACATAGCTACTTAGTTGCAGAGGTCACACAAGACCCAGGGCTAGTGCTCTTGTTCTGTTTTGTTCTTAAACTCAACAGAGCCTTTCTATTGCTTATGAACTGATGTTTTAAGGAATGCTGTAAGCTAGCTGTTAGTGTATCAAAATGAGAGCCTAGATTTCTTTAACTGGCTGAAAAAAAATGTTGCCGTCAGTTTTCTGAAAGTTTCAGGTTTTGTGGCTTTTAAAAATTATCTCTTTGATTATCTCAATAGATTCAGAAAAGGCCTTTGATAAAATTTAACACCCCTTCATGCTAAAAACTCTTAAGAAACTAGGTATTGATGGAACATATCTCAAAATAATAAAAGTTATTTATGACAAACCCACAGCCAATATCAGAATGAATGAGCAAAAGCTGTAAGCATTCCCTTCGAAAACTAGCACAAGACAAAAATGCCCTCTCTCACCACTCCTATTCAACATAGTATAGAAAGTTCTGGCCAGGGTAGTCAGGCAAGAGAAAGAAATCAAGGGTATTCAAATAGGAAGAGAGGGAGTCAAATTATCTCTGTTTGCAGATGACATGATTTTGTATTTAGAAAATTCCATTGTCTCAGCCCGAAATCTCCTTAAGCTGATAAGCAACTTCAGCAAAGTCTTAGGACACAAAATCAATGTGCAAAAATCACAAGCATTCCTATACAGCAATAAAAGACAGAGAATCAAATCATGAGTAAACTCTCATTCATAACTGCCACAAAGAAAATAAAATACCAAGAAATACAACTTACAAGGGATGTGAAAGACCTCTTCAAGGATAACTACAAAGCACTGCCAAGGACATAAGAGAGGACACAAAACAAATGGAAAAACATTCCATGCTCATAGATAGGAAGAATCAATATCATGAAAATGGCCATACTGCCCAAAGTAATTTATATATTCAATGCTATTCCCATCAAACTACCATTGACTTTCTTCACAGAATTAGAAAAAAAACTACTTTAAATTTCATATGGAACCAAAAAAGAGCCCACATAGTCAAGACAGTTCTAAGCAAAAAAGAACAAAGCTGGAGACATCACACTACCTGACTTCAAACTATACTACAAGGCTATAGTAAACAAAACAGCATGGTACTGGTACCCAAACAGATATATAGACCAATGGAACAGAACAGAAGCCTCAGAAATAGCACTATACATCTACAACCATCTGATCTTTGACAAACCTGACAAAACCAAGCAATGGGGAAAGGATTCCCTATTTAATAAATGGTGTTGGGAAAACTGGGTAGCCATATGCAGAAAACTGAAACTGGACCCCATCCTTACACCTTATACAAAAATTAACTCAAGATGGATTAAAGATTTAAATGTAAGACCTAAAACCATAAAAACCCTAGAAGAAAACCCAGGCAATACCATTCAGGACATAGGCATGGGCAAAAAATTCATGACTAAAACACCAAAAGCAAGTGCAACAAAAGCCAAAATTGACAAATGGGATCTAATTAAACTAAAGAGCTTCTGCACAGAAAAACAAAACAAAACAACAACAACAAAACTATTTCAGAGTGAACAGGCAACCTACAGAATGGGAGAAAAATTTTTGCAGTCTATCCATCTCACAAAGGGCTAATATCCAGAATCTACAAGGAACTTAAACAAATTTACAAGAAAAAAACTAACAACCCCACCAAAAATGGGTGAAGGATATTAACAGACACTTTTCAAAAGAAGACATTTATGCAGCCAACAAACATATGAAAAAAACTCACCATCACTGGTCATTAGAGAAATGCAAATCAAAACCACAATGAGATACCATCTTATGCCAGTTAGAATGGCAATCATTAAAAAGTCAGGAAACAACAGATGCTGGAGAGGATATGAAGAAATAGGAACACTTTTACACTGTTGGTGGGAGTGTAAATTAGTTCAACCATTGTGGAAGACAGAGTGGCAATTCCTCAAGGATCTAGAACTAGAAATACCATTTGACTCAGCAATTTTATTATTGGGTATATACCCAAAGGATTATAAATCATTCTACTATAAAGACATATGAACACGTATATTTATTGCAGCACTATTCACAATAGCAAAGACTTGGAACCAACCCAAATGCCCATCAATGCTAGACTGGATAAAGAAAATGTGGCACATATATACTTTGGAATACTATGCAGACATAAAAAAGGATGAGTTCATGTCCTTTGTGGGGATACGGATGAAGCTGGAAACCATCATTCTCAGCAAACTAACACAGGAACAGAAAACCAACTACCGCATGTTCTCACTCATAAGTGGGAGTTCAATAATGAGAACATATGTACACAGGGAGGGGAACATCACACACTAGGGCCTCTTGGGAGGGTAGGGGGTAAGGGAAGGGATAGCATTAGGAGAAATACCCAATGTAAATGACAGGTCGATGGGTGCAGCAAACTACCATGGCATATGTGTACCTATGCAACAAACCTGCATGTTCTGCACATGTATCCCAGAACTTAAGAGTATAATAAAAAAAAATCATCTCTTTCATTGGTTTAATTAGTAAATAAAATACAACAGGTTTTTTTTCCCCAGAAGTCCTTCTTTCATGATGTGGTGATACTACAGGTAGTTAGGCATGAGTGAGACAGGAGAGGACTGTCCCCGCCACCCACTAGTAATGTTGGGTGATGGTCTGGCAATTATTGCATTGCCTCTCTAAAAGTGATAAATTGGCAGCCAGTGCCAGGGAGAGGCCATTTCCTGATGGTCCACACCTGTGGACATTAAAGTGTTAATTAAAGGCAGACTAGGGAGAAGAAATTTCCTGGGCATGCAGCTTAAGAGACAAAAATGGCAAAGTATGATCTTTCAGGTACATTCCACCAGAAAAAGGAAGAAAACCTCAGATGGGCATATGTATAACTTTCTAAACACATTGCATGTTCTCAGTCCCCAAAGGTAAGGAAGGCTCTGCACATGTGGGCAGGTGGCCACCCTAAAAGAAGAATCATCAGAAAGAGGCAATTCTATAAAAGTCCCAAGATCCTGGTTAAAGGGGGCATTTGACTTCCTCTCTCTTTAACCTTCACGTGCCCTCTTGGATCTCTTCCAAGTGAAATTTCCTTTCTTTCCTAGTCTAAGGTCTTTTAAATAAACTTCCATTCCTGCTCTGAAACTTGCCTAGGTCTCTTTTTCCACTTTATGCCCCTCAGTTGAATTCTTTCTTCTGAGGAGGCAAGAATTGAAGTTGCTGCAGACGCATACAGATTCGCCGCCAGTCACTCTGAGTAACTCAGATCTCTGCCACTGCTAACAGTAATTGCAATTGTTTTTATGATCCAAGAACCATCCCCTAATGCTCACCTTTTCCAGTTCTGCATCAGGTGTGTTTACACTGATCATTTATTGTCCCAGTTTTCAGATAATACCTGTGCTAAAAAGCTTCCTGCCTTTTGCTGTTTGCATAAGAATTAATTTTTCTGTCCAACGGGTTCTATTTTTCCTTAACCAATCTTGTGTTTGGAATTCCAGAAAGTGGCATAAGAGCTAGCTCTGCCTGCAAGAAACATTAGATACATCTCCAACTTTCTACTTAGAGAAATAAAATGGGCAGATGTGGCTTGCCATGGATTGGATTTCGTGATTCTGTGCTGTGTTCACAGTGAGGATAGTTATGAGGTATGGCAGAACCAGCTCTTGTGTCAGAAAGCAGAAAACGTAGGTTCCAAGTCTCTACACTACAAATTATTTGAGTAAACCTGAATATAGTCACAGGTTGTAGGTTACATAAACCTACAGAATTTACAGTTAGAATGGACCTTAAGGACCTTGGTCAAATAGCCTTGTTTTAGATATATTTAGGCTCAGAGAAATTCTGTAACTTGGCCCATATTTGTAAATAGGTACAAAAATTTAAGATGCATAATTTGATTTCAAGTCAAAATGACTCAGTAAGTCCACAATTTGACATACCCTCTCAGCTCAAATAGTAATAATAAAATATTAAAATCAAAATTTAAAGACATAGAGGACATAAAAAACGGGCTGTACACTCCATATGCCAGAAACAGAGTAACATAAAGCAGTAAGAGGGGCTGGTTTCCCTGGCCAGGATGTAGGCAGAGGAGGCTGGACTTGTAACTTCTGAAATTTAATGGGAACTAAGAATTTCCCAAATAAAATGGGAAATTAATGACGTTCTCCTTGAAACCATGGTTTGGTAACTCAAAGTATGAAAAAGAACTGATTCCTGACCACCTCCAGGAACCTTGGCTTAACAGAAAGCAGAAGGCATTAGGAGGCAGGGGAAGAAGGAGCAACTGGCCTCAAGAATTAGGAAGACAAAGCCAGTGACTAGGAATGGCCTGATGATACAGGAGACCCTCAAATTTCCTGATAAGACATGCTTTAGGATAGGCATCTAGGTTGTGGCAACTGTAAAACCACTAGACAGATAATGGATGAGGATAGGAAGACTGAAAAAAGGAGAAAGAAGAAAGTGAGAAAAAGAAGACAACTTCTACCCTAAGAAGGCATGACAAAGACATTCCAAACAAAAATAAATCACGTGCTAAGAAAAAAATAAAATAAAATCAACAATGAGAACCTGAATTCATTCAGGATGAAATTAAAATTAATTTTATGGATTACCAGGAGGAGGCAGAGCAAGATGGCAGAATAGAAGACTCCACCAATTGCACCCTGCCCCCCACCAAGGAGACCAATTTAACAACTATCTACACCCATAAAAGCACCTTCAGAAGAACCAAATATCAGGTAAGCACTCACAGTACCTGGTTTTCACTTTGCATTGCTGCTGAAAGAGGCACTGAACAGGTAGAAAAAACCACTCTTGAGTCACTAACGTAACCCCTCCCACAGCCCCCTGCAGCGGCTGCATGGTGCTGAAGAGTTCCTATGTGCTGGAAGAAGGAAAGCACAGCAATTGCGAGGCACTAAACTTAGTGCTGTCCCGTTAAGAGTAGAAAGGAAAACTGGACCATACTCAGCTGACTCCTACCCACAGAACATGAAACCAGCGCTAGTCAGAGGTCAATTATTGATCTCACTGGGCACATGACCTACTGAGACATCAGCTGGGGCTGCTAAGGGAGTGCTAGCATCACCCCTTCACTAACTCCAGGCTACACGGCTCACAGATCCAAAACAGATCCCTTCTTTCTATTTGAGGAGAGAAGAAAAAGTGGAGAGGACTTTGTCTTGCATCATAGATACAGCAGGATAGGGCATGAGTTAGAGATACGAAGTTCTTTTCCTTCTGGCCCAGGGTGTGTCTAGAAATGTCATCTGGAGCTAGACACACCCTGGGCCAGAAGGGAACTTGTAGTTTGAAGGGAAGGACCCAGTCCTGGCAGCATTCCTCACTGCTAATTGAAGAGCCCTTGGTCCCTGAATAACCAGCAGTCACACCCAGGTACTATGGTGAGAGCCTGAAACTTGCTGGCTTCAAGAACCAGTTCAGCCACAGAATAGTAGAGCACCAAGCAGGCTCTTGGGGTCCAGGACTTGGCTCTTGGACAGCATTTCTGGACCTGCCCTGGGCCAGAGGAAGTCACAGTGTCCTGAAGGGTGAGTGGCAGGCCAGGCAGCATTCACCACACGCTGACTGAAGAGACTTCAGGGCTTAAGAGAATGCTGGGGGTAGTCTGGCAGTACTTCCAGACCTGGGGTGGCAGTGGCCACAGAGTGAGCCTTCTCTGCCTTTGGAAAGGGGAGGGAAGAAAGGAAAGGAATGCATCTTGTAGTCTAAGTCCCAGGCCATCCACAGTACAGTAAAACACCGTGTTGACTTATAAGGTTTTTGATGCTAGTTCCCGGCTGCCAATGGCACCTCTGGACCCACCCAGGGTGTGGGGGAACTTGCCACCATGAAGGAAAGAACACAGGCCTGGCTCGCTTTGCCACCTGCTGATTGTAGAGCCCCAAGACCTTGAGTGAACACAGGCAGTAGCCAGGGAGTGGTTACAGCAGGCCTTGGGTGAGACCCAGTGCTGTGCTGGCTTCAGGTCTGACCCAGCACAGTTATAATCATGGTAGCCATAGGGTTATTTATGTCACTCCACTCCCAGTTTCAGGTGGCTCAGAACAAAGAGAAAGAGACTCTGTTTGTTTGGGAGAAAGTAAGGGAAGAGAACAAGTGTCTCTGCCTATAATCTAGAGAATTTTCCTGGGCACTGGCCAAGACCATAAGGGTGGTACCTCTACAAGTCTGCAAGAACCACAGCATTACTGGGCTTGAAGGGTCCTCTAAAGCAGACACAGCTTATATCACAACACCCAAGTCCTTTCAAATATCTGAAAACCTTTCCCAACAAGGATGGGTACAAGCAAGCCCAGACTGTAAAGACTACAATAAATACCTAACTCTTCAATGCCCAGACACTGAAGAACATCTATAAGTATCAAAACAATCCAGGACAACATGACCTCACCACATGAACTATAAATAATCCAGCAGGACAAATCCTGGAAAAACAAAGATATGTGACCTTTTGGATAAAGAATTCAAAAATAGTAGCTTTGAGGAGACTCAAAGAAACTCAAAAGAACACAGAGAAGGAATCCAGAATTCTATCAGACAAACTTAACAAAGAGATTAAAATAATTAAAAAGAAACTAGCAGAAATTCTTGAGATGAAAAATGCAATTGGCATACCAAAGAATGCAGGAGTCTTTTAATAGCAGAATTAATCAAACAGAAGAAAGATTTAGTGAGCCTGAAAATGAGCTAGTTGAAAATACACAGAGTAGATAAAAGAAAAAAGAATTTTTCAAAAATGAAGCACATCTACAGGATTTAGAAAATAGCCCCAAAAGGACAAAGCTAAAAGTTATTGGCTTTAAAGAGGAGGTAGAGGAAGAGAAAAGGGTAAGAACTTTACTCAAAGGAGTAATCACAGAAACTTCCCAAACCTAGAAAAAGGTATCAATATCCAAAAACAAGCAGGTTACAGAACACCAAGCAGATTTAACCCAAAGACAACCTCAAGGCATTTAATAATCAAACGCTCCAAAATGAAGGCTAAAGCATCCTAAAAGCAGCAAGAGAAAAGAAACAAAACGTTTGGTTGTCACAAAAGTAATTGAGGTTTTTGCCATTAAAAGTAATAGTTAAAACCACAATTACTTTTGCACCAATCTAATGCAATAGAGCTCCAATGCATCTGGCAGCAGTAGGTTCAGGGGGAAACCTTACAGGCCAGGAAAGAGTGGCATGACATATTTAAAGTGCTGAAGAAAAAACTTTTACCCTAGAATGGTATATTTGGTGAAAATATCCTTCAAACATGAAGGATAAAAAAGACTTTTCCAGATAAACAAAAGCTGAGGGATTTCATCAACACCAGACCTGTCCTGCTAGAAATGCTTAAAGGGAGTACTTCAATCAGAAATAAAAGGATGTTAATGAGCAACAAGTAATCACCTGAAGGTATAAAACTCACTAGTAATGGTAATAAGTACACAGAAAAACACAGAATACATAATATTATGATACTGTAACTGTGGTATGTAAACTACTTTTAAGTAGAAAGACTAAACAATGAAGCAATCAAAAATAATAACTTTTCAAGATATAGGCAGCGCAATAAGACATAAATAGAAACAACACAAAGTTAAAAAGCAGGTGGATGAAGTTAAGGCATAACATAGAGTTTTTACTAGTTTTCTTACAGCTTGTCTGTTTGTTTGTTTATGCAAACAATATCACCAAAAAATAATGGGTTATAAGAGTATTTGCAAGCCTCATGGTAACCTCAAACCAAAAAATATGCAATGGATACACAAAAAGTAAAAGGCAAGAAACTAAATCATGTCACCAGAGAAAATCACTTTCACTGAAAGGAAGACAAAAAGGAAAGGAAGAAGGAAGAAAAGATCAGAAAACAAATAACAAAATGGCAGGAGTAAGTCCTTACTTATCAATAATAACACTGAATGTAAATGGACTAAACTCTCCAGTCAAATGACATGAGTGGCTGAATGGATAAAAATACAAGACCCCTTTATCTGTTGCCTGAAAGAAACACACTTCACCTATAAACACACACATAAACAGAAAATAAAGGGATGGAAAAGGATATTCCATGTCAATGGAAAACAAATAAGAGCAGGAGTAGCCATACTTATACAAGACAAAATAGATTTCAAGACAAAAACTATAGGAAGAGACAAAGAGATCAGTATATCATGATATAGGGTCAACCCAGGACAGAGATAAAACAATTTTAAATATATATGCACCCAACACTGAAGCACCCAGATATATAAAGCAAATATTAGAGCTACAGAGAGACAGACCTCAATACAATAATAGCTAAAGACTTCAACACCCTACTTTCAGCACTGGACAGATATTTCAGAGAGAAAATCAACAAGCATCAGACTTAACCTGCACTATAGACCAAATGGATTTAATAGTTATTTACAGAATAGTTCATCCAAGAGCTGCAAAATATACATTTTTTTTTCTTAGCACATAGATCATTTTCAAGGATAGACCATATGTTAGGTCACCAAACAAGTCAAGAAAAACTGACATAAAACTAGAAATTAATAACAAGAAATTTTGGAAACTACACAAATACATAGAAATTTAACAACATCCTGAATGATCAGTGATTCAATAAAGAAATTATGATGGAAACTGAAAAATTTAATGGAATAAATGACAATAAAAACATATATACCAAAACTTATGGGATACAGTAAAAGCAGTACTAAGAGGGAAGTTTGTAGCTATAAGTGCCTACATCAAAAAAGTAGAAAAACTTCAAATAAATAACCTAATGATGCATCTTAAAGAACTACTTCAAATAAATAATCTAATGATGCAACTTAAAGAACTAGAAAAGCAAGAATAAACCAAACCTAAAATTAGTAGAAGAAATACTTAAGATCAGAGCAGAAATAAATAAAATTGAAATGAAGAAAACAATACAAAAGATCAATGAAACAAAAAGTTGGTTTTGTGAAAAGCTAAATAAAATCGACAAACCTTTAGCCAGACTAAGAAAAAAAGAGAGAAGATCCAGATAAATAAAATTAGAGATGAAAAAGGAGATATTACAACTAATACTAAAATAATAATCAAAGGATTATTAGTGACTACTATAAGAAACTAATGCCAATAAATTAAAAAAAAACTAGAAGAAATGCACAAGTTCCTAGACACATACAATCTACCAAGATTGAATCATGAAGAAATCTAAAACCTGAACAGACCAATAACAAGTAATGAGATCAAAGCCGTAATAAAAAGTCTCCCAGTATAGAAAAGCCCAGGACTTGATGCCTTCACTGCTAAAGTCTGTCAAACATTTAAAGAAGAACTAATACCAATACTACTCAAACTATTCAAAAAAATAGAGGAGGAGGGGATACTTAGAAACTCATCCTACAAGGCCAGTATTACCTTGATACAAAAACCAGACAAAGGCACATCAAAACAAGAAAACTAAAAGCCAATATTTCTGATGAATATTGATGCAAAAATCCTCAACAAAATATTAGCAAACTAAATTCAACAATACATTAGAGAGATCATTCTTCATGACCAGGTGGGATTTTTCCCTGGGATACAAGGATAGTTCAACATGCACACATCAATCAATGTGATATATCATATCAAAAGAAGGAAGGACAAAAACCACATGCATTTCAACTGATTTGGAAAAAGCGTTTGATAAAATTCAACATCCCTTCATGATAAAAACCCTAAAAAAAATACAACAGCATAGAACAAACAAACCTCAACATAATAAAAGTCAGATACAATAGAACCACAGTTATCAGGGTGAATGGAAAAAGACTGAAAGGCAGTTCTCTAAGATCTGGAACACAACAAGGATGCCCATTTTCACCACTGTTATTTCATGAAGTACTAAAATTCCTAACTAGAACAATCAGACAAGAGGAAAATATAAGGCCATCCAAATTGGAAAGGAAGAAGTCGTATTATCCTTGATTGCAGATGATACAATCTTATATTTGAAAAAAACCTAAAGACTCCACCAGAAAAGATTGGAACTGATAAACAAATTCAGTGAAGTTGCAGGATACAAAATCAATATACAAAAATCAGTAGCATTTCTATATGCCTACAGTGAACAATCTGAAAATGAAGTAAAAAAGTAATCCCATTTACAATAGTCACAAATAAAATTAAATACCTGGAAATAACCAAAGAAGTGTAAGATCTCTATAATGAAAACTCTGAAACACTTATGAAAGAAATTAAAGAGGAACACTAAAAATGAAAAGATGTTTCATGTTCATGGATTGGAAGAATCAACATTGTTAAAATATCAATACTACCCAAAGCAATCCACAGATTCAATGCAATCCCTATCAAAACACCAATGACATTAGTATAAATCCTAAAATTTATGGGGAACCACAAAAGATCCAGAATAGCAAAAGCTTTCCTAAGCAAAAAGAAGAAAACTGGAGGAACCACATTACCTGATTTCAAATTACACTACAGAGCTATAGTAACTCAAATGGCATGGTACTGGCATGAAAACAGACATAGAGTAATGGAACAGAATAGAGAACTCATACACCTACAGTGAACTCATTTTCGACAAAGGGGCCAAGAACATAAAGAGACCTACTATTTGATAGCAAAGCAAGGTGACTATAGTTAATAATTTAATTGTACATTAAAAATTAACTAAAAGAGCATAATTGGATTTTTTGTTACACAAAGGATAAATGCTTGAAGGGATGAATGCCCCATTCTATGATGCATTTATTATATATTGCATGCCTGTATTAAAACTTCTCAGGTACACCATAAATATACACACCTAATATGTACTCACAAAAAGTAAACATTAAAATAAAAAATTAATTTTCTGAAACAGGCTGACAAAGACTTCAAATGTTTGAATGGTCAAAGAGATATGCTGAAGATCAACTTGCATTTTAAAAGAACAACAAAAGCTAAGGCGAAAACAGGCAGAAATAAAATAGGTGAATATGGAAAAGAACCAATTAGAAGTGTTGGAAATTATTTTTAAGTGGTCACTGAAATCTTTAAAACTTAGTAAAGAATTTAAAAATATATATATCAAAAGATTGAATTCATTCAAGACTGGACAACAGTAGTAAAAGCAGCAGAGAGATAAGAGTTTAAAAATATAAGAAAGCAGCAAAAAGGTTTAGAGAATGACTAAAAGGTGAACAGATGGAAAAAAATCCAGCATATTAATATATCCGGTAGGAGTTCTGCGAAAGGAGAATGGAAGAAATAGCGAGAAATAATATTTAAAGAAAGAAATATTGAAAAGTTTCCAGAATTGGAAAAAGATACGACTTTCAGGTCTATCCTCTCATACTAAATAAGAGCAATTCTGTAATTACATTTCAGAATATTAAAGATAAAGAATAAAACCTAAAAGCTACCAGAGCCTACAAATCAATATAAGAAATGGCAGACAATCCAATAGAAAAATGGGCCAAAGATATAAATAGTCACTTCACAAAATAAGTTACATAATGGTAATTTTAAAGAGGGACTAATTTCATTAGTCATCAAAGAAATGCAAATTATAACTACTATGAGATACCTCAACACACCGCAATAATGGATAAAATGAAAATGACAGATAGTAACAAGTGGTGGTAGAATGTCAGTGGCACTTTCACATACCATTGTTGGGAGTGTAAACTGGTACAACAGTTTTGGAAAACCTTTCAGCAGTATATATCAAAGCTGAGCACACACATACTCTATGACCTAGCAATTCCATTCTAAATAAAATTGCATACATAATCTCAGAAATGCATCTATATGTTCACCAAAGACACAGAATGTCACCAGGCACGGTGGCTGATGCCTGTTAATCTCAGCATTTTGGGAGGCCAAGGTGGGCGGACCACAAGGGCAGGAGATCAGAACTATCCTGGCTAACACGGTGAAACCCCATCTCTTCTAAAAATACAAAAAAATTAGCCGGACGTTGTGGCACCTGCCTGTAATCCCAGCTACTTGGGAATCTGAGACGGGAGAATTGTTTGAGAACCTGGGGGGCAGAGGTTGCAGTGAGCCGAGATTGAGCCATTGCACTCCAGTCTGGGCAAGAGTGAGACTCTGTCTCAAGAAAGAAAAAAGACACAGAATGTTAATAGCAACACTATTCTCATAGCCAAAAGCTTTAAATTACACTAATGTCCATTAAGAAAAGAATAGAGTTCCATCGCAGAGTTTTGCCATGCCTGGGGGTCCCAAGAAGCACTTGAAGTGTGTTGCAGTGCTGAAGCATTGGATGCTCAACAAACTAACTGGCGTATATGCACACTGTCCATCGACAGGTCCCCACAAGCTGAGGGAATTATCTTCCCCTGATTGTCTTCCTCAGGAATAGAATCAAATATATGTTGACTGGAGATGAAGTAAAGAAGATAGGTATGCAACACTTCACTAAATTGATGGCAAGGTTTAAGTGAACATCACATACCCTGCTGGATTTATGGATGTCATGAGCGTTGAGAAGACAGGTGAGCATTTCTGCCTGTCTATGACACGAAGGGCTGTTTTGTTGCTCACTGCATCACAGTGGAAGAGGCAAAGTGCAAGCTGTGCAAAGTGAGGAAGATTACGGTGAGGATGAAGGGAATCCCACACCTGATGACTCATGATGCTCAAACCATCCGCTATCCAGATTCGCTCACCAAGGTGAACGATAACTGTGCAGATTGATTTAGGGACTGGTAAGATAATCAACTTTATCAAATTCAACATGGGCAATGTGTGTATGGTGATTGGTGGAGCCAACCTGGGTTGTGTTGGTGTGATAACCAACAGGGAAAGACATCCTGGTTCTTTCAATGTGGTGCATGTGAAGGATGCCAATGGCAACAGCTTTGCCACGAGGCTTTCCGACATTTTTGTCATTGGTAATGACAATAAACCTTGGATTTCCCTGCCCAAGGGAAAAGGCATCCAACTTACTATTGCTGAAGAGACAGACAAGAGGCTGCCACTAAACAGAGTAGGGGCTAAACTGCAGCGGCAGCATATCTTTTTTCTTTGCACAAATAGTGAATAAACTCATTAAAAAAATAAACTTGTTTAAAAAAATAAAGTATGGTATATTCATACAATGAAATATAACACAACCCTGAGAATGAATGAATTATATCTCATGAAACAACATGAATTTTATAAATCATGTTGATCAAAAGAAACCAAAGGTTGGAAGATAATATTTGAAAAACCTATCTGATAAAGGATTTATATCAAAATATGTAAAAAACACTAACAGCTCAATAAGAAGACAACCCATTTTTCTGTTTTTGTTTTAATTGATACGTAATATTTTACATATTTGTCGGGTACATGTATTTGTTACATGCATACAATATGTAGTGATCAAGTCAGGGTATTCAAGGTATCCATCACCTTGAGTATTTATCATTTCTATGTGTTGGGACCATTTCAAGTCCTCTCTTCTAGCTAATTTGAAATATACAATACATTATTGCTAACTATAGTCATTTCTACTCTGCTTTTGAACATTAGAACTTATTTCTTCTATCTAATTGTATGTTTATACCCATTAACCCAACCTCTTTTTAAGCACCCTTACACTCACACATCATTCCTAGCCTCTGGTATCTATCATTTGTATTCTCTACCTCCATGGGATTAACCTTTTCAGTTCCCACATATGAGAACATGTAGTATTTGTCTTTCTGTGCTTATTTCACTTGCATAATGACCTGTTGTTCCATCCATATTGCTGCAAATGACATGATTTCATCCTTTTTAATGGCCAAATAGTATTCCTCTGTGTATATATACATTTTCTTTATCCATTCATTGATGAACACTTAGGTTGATTCTATATCTTTGCTATTATGGATAGGGCTGCAATAAACATGCATGTGTAGGTATCCCTGTGATAAACAAATTTCCTTTTATTTAATAAATACCAAGTAGCGGCATTGCTGAATCATATGGTAGTTTTTAGTTTTTTGAGAAATCTCCAAACTGTTTTCTCTAGTGGTTGTACTAATCCACGTTCCTATCAATGGTGTAGTTTTAGGCATCACATTCAAGTCTTTAATCCATCCTGAGTTGATTTTTGTATATGGTGAGAGACAAGGGTCTTTGAAGGTGTCCTATTTTCTTATTTTTTCAGTGTTTCCTGTGTCCTTACATTTATATCTGCACGTTGTATAAGTCATTTCTTTCAACCTTATGAATTTGCTTTAGTATGGGAGGACTTTTTCCTGAAGATGTATCTATGATTTTGGTTGGGTCATGCACATTGACTTTAATTCTAGGTGCATGCAGTAGGGTAGCCTCTGTATGATTTCTTTGGCTGTAAGCAGCACCAGTAGTATTTATGATTTCTTTGATGGCTTAGGGTACAGTTATTAATGGAAACTGTGGTGAAGTTTTGCTGGGGACTGGATGCCTCATGGTCCAGTCTTCAGATCCCAGTGGGCTGAGCCTGCAGATTATCTTGGGCCCCAAGTTGGCATTGGTGTCAGCAAGTCCAGGCACACCAGTTCTTGAGCCTCCAGAACAGTTCTTGAGCTTGCTTGAATGCCAGAAGTGGCAGCAATGGGCTGTGGGGGTTAGCATGTTCTCAGGCCTCTGGGCACTTGGCATGTTCTAGGCAATGGCAGTAGCAGTACTGAGATGACTCTCTGGGTCCCAAGTGGTAATGTGCTGCTATTGATGGTGGCTTTGATAGCCTGGGTAGGCTAGTCTCCAGACCCCCAGGTAGCATGTGCAGGTAGGTGCCAGCTGTGGTGTTAGCAGCAGGTTGGGTAGGCTCAATCTCAGGCCCCCTAGAGGAGTGCTCAGGTGCCAATGGTGGTGGGCTGGGCTTGGCAATCCCTAAGCCCCTAGATTACATGCTCTGACATGGGGTGGGGGCCAAGCCGATCTGAGCAAACTTGTCCTCAGGCCACCTGATGCTGTGTGCAGTTGCCTGCCATGGTAGGCAGTGGTGCGGCAATCTCAAGGCCCCTGGTGGAATGCTCAGGTGAGGTGGCAGCAGTCACGCTGTGGCCCTGCCACTGGGGATGGTGGGGCACAATCACCTTACTTGTGCTTCAATCCTGGCAGCAGCAGCCCTGCTTCATTTGTGCCTCAGCCCTGGAGCTGCTGAGCCCCAGGGCAATGGGTAGCCTCTTGGGGGTTGGGTTCTCAAAATGGTGTCTTGCTGTAGCTGCTTATGGCTTAGTGGAGGGGGGAGTGGGACCCAATGCAAGCTCCATCCTCGGAGCTGTGTTACTGTATGTTCTTCAGGTAGCTGCCTTTGTTTCAGGGCCTGGGAGGTTTCAAGAGCTCTCCTGTGGCTAAGATAGCAGAGTATTGTGGTAAGAATGTGGTCTACTGGGGGTTTCTCACTTACCCTTTCCCTACATGGGGGAGTGGCTCCCAGCTGATCCCAGTCAAGCAGTCTGCCTTGTTTTCCTTTCCTTCCTTGCCTTAGGTGTTTCTTGTCACTTTTCTGTTGACTTCCAGTGTTCTCTCAGATGATCTATTCAAAGTGTGATTATTTACTCACTATTTTGGTTTCTTGTAGTGGAGAAGGCAAGTACAAAATGCATCTAGTCAGCCATCCTTCCTCATACAACCCACTTTTAAAATGGGCAAAATATTTGAACAGGCACTTTACCAAAGAAGATATGTGAATGATGAATAAGTACGTAGAAGTACATTAAAATATGTTCAACATGCAATCCTCTAAAAGACTTAGGAAAATTCTCATATGATACTGATGGCATGATTTTTAAAATCTTTCAACCCATCACCCCCACCCCACATAAAAACAGCAACTAAAGTGGCAAATGGGGACAGTGATATGTGCCTGTAATCCCAGCTACTCGGGAGGCTGAGGCAGGCACTTGAATCCAGGAGGTTGAGATGAGCTGGAGCAACACAGAGGGACTCAATCTCAAAAAAAAAAAAAAAAAAAAAGAGAGAGAGAGAGGTTTGTCTCCTTCCTTTCCCCCTCTTTTCCCTCCCTCTTCTCCTTCCTAAGGTTTGTTTCATAGCTGTTACAGAATCTCAGGTTACTTCTCTTGGGTTTGGTCAATCCTGTCTAGATCTTCAACCTATGTTGAAACAAAATGGGGCACTCCTGGTCCCGTTCCCCAGCACCTGAGTGCAGAGCTGCTGAGCTCTGGCGAGGACCCGGGGTGCGTGCTGTTCTGCTTGCGTCTGGTGCAGCCTCCGGCAGGCCTGGTGGAGGGACAGCTTTGTTAGGAGGCCTGGGCTCTGCTCTCACGATCGGGTCTTATGAGATGTCCCCACCCGAGCCTTTCCACGCCCAGTTGGGAGGAGTGGTCTGTTGCCACGCAGAGCTGCGTCCTCGGACCCAGTGTGTTCCCTCCTAAGGGGGAGTTTTCAGCACGGCTGTGGATTTCTCTCAGTCCCCTGTCCCCAATAGCCGTGGGAATCACGGAGCCTGTACCCCTCTCACACTGCTTCCAGATAAGACAAGGCCTTTTACCCAAAGCTTGAAAGACATTCATTTTTTATGTCATCTAATAATGTTGGTGAGGCAGAAAATAAAATTACAACTAAGACAAAGTGAGAGTGGCTTTTAAAAACAACAGAAATTAAACTCCAGTACACACCTGTGGAAAACAAAGTAGACTGTTTGAACACGGGGATTTGTTCTCTCAATATCCAAATGACTTTAAAGCAATAATGAGAAGTCAAAGAAAAATATAATTTATATTGGAGTAAAAGAATCACCCTCATGATGAGATTAACAACAGAATGATAAACCAGATCCCCCTATCCACCCATGAAATTCAAGAAGATTTTTTTTTTTAGACTGAGTCTCTCTCTGTCACCCAGGCTGGAGTGCAGTGGCATGATCTCAGCTCACTGCAACCTCTGCCTACTGGGTTCAAACAATTCTCCTGCCTCAGCTTCTTGAGTAGCTGGGATGACAGGCACCTGCTACCACACCCAGCTCATTTTTGCATTTTTAGAAGAGATGGGGTTTCACCATGTTGGTCAGGCTGGTCGCCAACTCCCAACCTCAGGTGACCTGCCCGCCTTGGCCTTCCAAAGTGCTGGGATTTACAGGCGTGAGCCACCGTCTCTAGCCTCATGAAGATTTTTAAAATAAACAATACTACCCATGTGAAGCTGTGATTGCAATAGCACCCTATGACTGGAAGCCGGTGCAGGAGACACTGACTGCAGTGCACCCATGTGTAAGATCAAGCCAGGCTGCAACACTTTTTTTCTTCAATCAGCCTCTTTAGTTACATGGATGAAAGCACAGTTTTTAAAAAATTTGCTTTACACAGAAATCACAGTTTCAAAGAAAAATACAGTGCCATAGGTGGGGAGAAAAAATGAGAAGAAAACAACCAAAATGATCTCTGTAGAATCCCATCCTCCACCGGCCACGTGAGGAAAACGGGGCAGGTCATCAGGTTCAGCACAAGGTCCAGTTCCAATGAGGAAGTGGCTACATTTAGAAACTGAAGCAGGTGGATGTTGGAGCAGGCCAATGAGAATCCGAAGGCCAGCAAACAAATCATCACATGAGCGGGAAGTGCTGGGGATGATGGAGCAACCAAGGTCTCGGAGCAATTCTACCCAGGGATATAAGGGGTCCAGACTCCTGGGGCTCCACACCTGCTCCTCCCTCTCACCTGCTCCTCTACCTGCTCCACCCTCAACCCACCAGAAACATGGGCTGCTGTGGCTGCTCCAGAGGCTGTGGCTCCAGCTGTGGGGGCTGTGGCTCTGGCTGTGGGGGCTGTGGCTCTGGCTGTGGGGGCTGTGGCTCCAGCTGCTGTGTGCCTGTCTGCTGCTGCAAGCCCGTGTGCTGCTGTGTGCCAGCCTGTTCCTGCTCCAGCTGTGGCTCCTGTGGAGGCTCCAAGGGGGGCTGTGGCTCCTGTGGGGGCTCCAAGGGGGGCTGTGGCTCCTGTGGGAGCTCCAAGGGCGGCTGTGGCTCCTGTGGGGGCTTCAAGGGGGGCTGCAGCTCCAGCTGTGGGGGCTGTGGCTCCAGCTGCTGTGTGCCTGTCTGTTGCTGCAAGCCTGTGTGCTGCTGTGTGCCAGCCTGTTCCTGCTCTAGCTGTGGCTCTTGTGGGGGCTCTACAGGAGGCTGTGGCTGTGGCTCCTGTGTGGGCTCCAAGGGAGGCTGTAGCTCCTATAACTCCTCCCAGTCCAGCTGCTGTAAGCCCTGCTGCTCCTCAGGCTGTGGGTCATCCTGCTGCCAGTCCAGTAGCTGTAAGCCCTGCTGCTGTCAGTCCAGCTGCTCTAAGCCCTGCTGCTGCTCCTCAAGCTGTGGGTCATCCTGCTGTCAGTCCAGCTGCTGCAAGCCCTGCTGTTCCCAGTCCAGCTGCTGTGTCCCCGTGTGCTGCCAGTGCAAGATCTGACGCTCTAGTGGGAACTCTCAGGTAGCTCCTGAAGGTCTGTGCTTCCCAACAACTGACCACCCCTGACGCATATCCTCTTCCGGAGCTGAACAGTGAGTTCCCTGGCTCACAGCTTCTTTTTCCAGCCCTTGAGGAAATGGAATGAAACCCTCCCTGCCTGTTCCTATAAGGATATCCCATGACCCCGGCACTCTTGCCTCTCCTTCCCACATGCCCCCATATGTGTGAGCCAGACTGCACCTGGACACGGTCCTCATGTCAAGGAGGCACCTGGAATTCCCCTTCCTGATAATTCCATAGGAGACAGCAAACCTTTCTTTCCTATCTCTGCCAGGAGTTCCATGGCATTTGCAGATGGATGTCCTATAACCTGAATGATCACATGTGTCTGTGGAAATCCAAAATGGATCTGGGTGTAGCACTAAATAAATTCTCCACTCCTCAGCCTTGGTCTCACTGACTCTTTTCTTCCAGCCTCTGTCTCATTGGCAAACTGGCCACATGTCCTTCCCCTCCCTCCCTGATAGCTTATTCCTCCCACTGCTATGACTGTTTGCCAGGCCCAGATAACATTCCCCCCAGAAATAGTTGTTGAACTAGTTAATGAAGGAATCACTAGTGCCCTGGATGAATGAATGAGGATGAGTGAATGAATGAGTGAAAGAGTGAGTACGTCTCATTAGTCCACAGGGAGCCACAGCTCATCTCAATGGGGTTCAGTCTGTCTTGGTTGGAATCGTTCACTCCTTGTTCTTCCCCATCGGAGGCTATGTTTATGGGAGAAGGAGATCTTTGCCCTCAGTGTCTAGGAAGGGGTGTAATGGGTGGTCTCTGTGCTCAGCCAGGCCCCAGAGTGGGTGTCAAGCTGGGAGAGGGGGAAGCGAGACTACAGTAAGCTGTGTCCCTGAGATGCTCTGTAGGACAGCACTGGAGACTGTGCTGCTCCAGGGACCCAAGACGCTGTGGCCGAGCACAGGCTGAGGCGCACCCTCCGTCTCTGGGCTCAGAGTGAGGAGGAATCCAGGTGCCCTCTGACAATTCACAGGCTGCACAGCTTTGGTGTGGCACAGGGAGGAACAGAAGGGACTATTCTCAGCCTGATAAAGGACATCTACCCACAGCAAACAACATACTTAATGGTGAAGGCCTGAATGTTTCCCCCTAAGATCAGGAGCAAGGAAAGGATGTCCACACCCACGCCTTCTATTCAACATTTCACTGAAGCTCTAGCCAGAGTAATATGACAGGAAAAGGAAATAAAAGGCATCCAGGTTAAAAAACAAAGGAAGCAAAATTTTCTCTGTGTAAGCAAAATCTCATCTTATATGTAGACAGTCCCAAGGAATACACACACACACACACACACACACACACACAACAACAACTATTAGGCCCAATAAATGAGCTCAACAGAGTGCAGGCCACAAGGCCCATACACAGTCAGCTGTGTTTCTATAACCAGCAACGAACAATCCAAACGGGATGTAAAGAAACAATTCCATCAAAAATAATATTATTTTTACAAACAAATGCAAGGAAAGCAGTGCAAGGCTTGGACACTTAACACAACAAAACATAATTGGATCAAAGTAAATGGGGGAAAATTCCCATGTTCATGTACTGGATGATCTAATATTGTGAAGGTCAAAACACTCCAGAAAAAAATTGATCTATGAATTCAATGAAATTCCTATCTACATCCCAGGTTTCTTTTTGCAAAAATTGACGAGCTGATTCTAAAATTTATGTCAACATTCAAGAGACCTTAAATAGCTAAAACAACCTAGAAAAAGGTAAAACAAAGTTGAGGACTCAATGTTTTCCAATTTCTAATTGGGCTACAAAGCAAACAGTAATCAAGGCGGTGGTGCTTGTCTAAGGATAGAAAGATGGATCAACGGAGTAGATTCGAGACTCTGGAGATAAAGCCTCACAGTTGTGGTCAATGGACTTTCAACAAGAGTACGAAACAATTTCATGAGAAAACAGGAACCTTTTCAACAAGCAATGCTGTTGAGACAATTGGATGTCCACATGCAAAAGAATGAATTTGGATCTTTACCTCATACCATATACCAAACAAATGAAAAACAAACAAA
>CAUYLG010036774.1:0-42675 GCA_963573385.1 Cacajao melanocephalus
TTCTTAGTTTTCCTTTGGCGGACGCCCCTTCCCCGCACAGCTGGACCTTCCCCGTTCATCTGTGCTTACTGTGAAACTCTCAGTCCTCAGCGCTTCCAATTGCTGTTCTCCTTGTGGGGACGGGACCAGCCGAGCTGGAGTCGTCCCGTATACTCTGCGCCGAGAAGCGCCGTGCTGGGGCGCCGGCAAAATAGCCGCGCCGGCCAAAAAAGTCGCGCTGGCGACCCGTGTGGCTCCTCCGCCGGGAATCGCCTAGTCTGTGGGCAACAAAAATTCATCTGAAAGTGCGGCGTCCACTCGCTCTCTGCGCTTTCACTGGGAGCTACAATCCTGAGCTGTTGTTAATCGGCCATCTTGGATCTCTCTCTGTACTCACTTCTTAATACACAATATACTTACATCTGATTTTTACAAGCAAAATTTAATTTAATTAAGAAAACTAATGTGCTCCTCTGTATCAAATCCAATTCTTTATATTAAAATTCAGGAGCCGCATTTAGGACTGCTTTTCATATCTCCTTGAAATATTTTGTTGTTTTTGAATTTTTGAAACTATATGCTTTTGGTTTCTTTAGTCATATTTTTGTATGTTTCAAGTACTTGTTTCTAATCCACACTTTGTCAGAAAAACATGTTAAAGTTATTTCTCAAGTCTATATTCTTTAAATCTAGCTCCTACTTTGTGGCCACTTTTTCCATCTAAAAAACAATTATAAAAGTTTAGGATCCTTGCTGTAAAGGCTTTAATATCCTGGGGAGGATATTAATACTCTCTTTTTAAATCATAATTTATTATTATTTTTCAGAACAAAATAAGCTGGATTTAATATTCTCACAGCAAAATTACATATTAAATTTTATTTGCCCTCAAATAAAAAGTAATTGTCATGGCTACAAGAAGATAAAAAGAATAAATTGCAAGGTAATATTGCCCATGCTGTTAACTGGTTTCTCATTCTTAGGTGTATAGGATAGTGGCTCCTCAGTTTTATAGAACCTAATTCTTCAGATAAATAGGAAATAGGTCAAACAATGTGGGAGAATACAGAAGAGAGGGAGAGTTTGCTAATGTCAGTGGATTACCTTCTATTGCTGCTTTAACAAATTTGTCACAAATTTAATGATATAAAATAGTACCTACTGGTTTTCTCACAATTTGTGTGAATTAGAAGTCTGAGCACAGTGTAGCCCAGTTGGTTCTCTGACAGAGATGCATAAGCTTGAAATCAAGGTTTTAGAAGGCTGTGTTCTCTTTTGTAGGCAGAATGGAGGAATGTACTTCCAAGCTCAGGGATGTTTTGGCAGAACTTAGTTAAAAGGGATTGTTAGACTGAGTTCCTGATCTTTTTTTCTGATTGGCCAGGGATCCTTCCCAGCTTCTGGAGATAAGCTGCAGTACTTTCTCCATCACGAAAGCAATGAGTTCTCTGTAGTTTCTGGATGTTATTCCTTTGTCTGATGGGTAGATTGCCAAATTTTTTCGCATTCTCTTGGTTGCCGGTTCAATCTATTGATAGTTTCTTTTGCTGTGCAGAAGCCCTTAAGTTTAATTAGATCCCATTTGTCAATTTTGGCTTTTGTTGCCATTGATTTTGGTGTTTTAGTCATGAAGTTCTTGCCCATGCCTATGTCTAGACTCTACGGAGAACGTAAACAAATTTACAAGAAAAAACAACCCCATCAAAAAGTGGGCAAAGAATATGAACAGACACTTTTCAAAAGAAGACATTTATGCAGCCAACAACCATATGAATAAAAGCTCATCATCTCTGGCCATTAGAGATATGCAAATCAAAACCACATCAAGATACCATCTAACGCCAGTTAGAACGGCTATCATTAAAAAGTCAGGAAACAACAGATGCTGGAGAGGATGTGGAGAAATAGGAACGCTATTACAGTGTTGATGGGAGTGTAAATTAGTGCAACCATTGTGAAAGACAGTGTGGCAATTCTTCATGGATCTAGAAATATAAATACCATTTTACCCAGCAATCCCATTACTGGGTATATACCCAAAGGATTATAAATTATTCTATTATAAAGACACATGAACATGTATGTTTATTGTGGCACTGTTTACAATAACAAACACTTGGAACCAACCCAAATGCCCATCAATGATAGACTGAATAAAGAAAATGTAGCACACATACACCATGTAATACTAGGCAGCCATAAAATAGATGAGTTCTTGTCCTTTGCAGGGACATGGATGAATCTGGAAACCATCATTCTCAGCAAACTGACACAATAACAGAAAACCAAACACAGCATATTCTCACTCATAAGTGGGCATTGAACCATGAGAACACATGGGCACAGGGAGTGGAACATCACATACTGGGGCCTGGGAGGTGGGGGGCTAGGAGAGGAATAGCAGGGGGTGGAGGGATTAGGAGGGACAGCATCAGGAGAAATACCTAGTGTCAATGATGGGGCAATGGATGCAGCAAACCACCACGATGGCACGTGTATACTTAATATAACAAACCTGCACGATCTGCACATGTACCCCAGAATGTAAAGTATAATGAATAAATAAAAAAGAAAACAATGAAGGCAGATGATTACTTCTCATACTTTACATTTTTTCCAACTTCTTAAGCTTCTTCCCTCCCACAATTTTCTGCTGCTTTTGGGATCATGTGAATGTGTTGTACCTACTTGGATAATCCAAGGTAATATCCCAATTTTAAAGTCTGCTAATTGGTAATCTTTGTTATATCTGCAAAGTTTATTTATATTTGTACCTAGATTAGGGGTCAGACATATGAGGAAAACTGTTAGAATTCAGCTCATCAAGTCTGACCAAATCTCACTCTTTTAAGAACAGAGCTGGAAGATGGAAGTTTTCACTCTATGTCGTTTCACAAAATTGAAATAATAAAGGCAGCAGACTCCTGAGAACTTGTATCATTATGTTTTGGATTCTTCTTTTCAGAAAACAAGTCTAATTTCCTTATCATTTCTAGTATTTAAAAAAACATTCAGTTTTCAGAATATATGAATGTCCTTCCAAACATTTTTACGTGGTTTCAGAATAGTTTTATTAAAATAAATGTAGAAAAGAGTTGGTTCAATGATGTAATGTCATTTAAAAATGAATAATATATATGTTCCCTTACCTTCCAAAAGCTATCTATGCACTAATCAAATTTTAAACCATATTTTAGATATGATCTTCTCCCAAATGATATGCATTTTCTTCCCCTACCCCCATATTTCATTATCTACGCATCAATAAACTTCCCTAGCCCCTTGTACATACCCCTCCTGTATAGAAATTATTTCACTAACCATTTATGCAACATTGTTTCACATCGGAATAGCTTCTTTCAACCAATGGCCATATCTTCATCTTTTGTTTATTTAAATAAGTGCATAGTGTATTGTAGAGTATATGAATGATAGGGATATAAAACCTCCATGGCAGCTTTGGTTAAATTTCCTTCATAAATAAAATTGTCTGTATTTAATGTTGACTGTGAGGAAAAGGAAGGAACTGGGTGCCTTAGCTGATGTTCCTATAGAAGTTTGTAGATTCATAAATATTAATCACTCCCATTCCTAGCACTTGCTGATGAGCCAGGTGTTTTTTATTATTTCACATGTTATAAGATTATATGAGGAAATAAAATATGACCTTCAATGTTGTATTGCGTGCGAAAGATCCCTTCAAATAACAGCCTATATATGATGATTAAAAACAACTCCATGAAATTTTCAGCCTTCCAGTTACTGGTGAAATTGGAAAGGACTAGACCACCAAAAACAAAAAAAAGCAAAAAAACAATCTCAGAAGACATTTTAAATACAACAACAAAGTGTCTATATATCCTGGACCCTGTGAAGATTTAAGGCAAAATTTTCCACAACCTTCTCACATGACCTCCCTACAATTTATCTGGCTTCTTTTTGCCAGCAAAGTCCTGCAACTTTTTCTCTCACATGCAATTACTACATTATACTTCCATCCTGATCTCTTTCAGCTGTCAGTTTTTCTCTATTTGATTCTTCTGTGAGGCAGACGAGGAAATGTGACAGGATGAAGCAAGGTGGCAGCCTGTGAGCAGGATTAGCTCCTCATAATAGTCAAGTACGGGTTTGAGACAACTGGCCATGGACTCTCCTGGTTGTTCCTCAGATGACAATGTAGGGAGAAAATTATACTTTTCAGATCCATTCTAGGCATTTATCGTCTTGAAGCTGACATTAGAGTTGGTGGATTCAGAGTCCAGAGTGTTCACCATTACAACATGGAACCTCACAATGCAGAGGTTACATTTGGGAATTACTTGACCATGTTCCCTGGCTATTCTGTGTAGCAGAAGAAAAGGTTTTGAGCCCAAGAGAAGCTAAATCACCTCAATGTACATTCCCTGATGCCAGGGTAACAGGTGGATGTCTGTGGGATCTGCTGATTGTTGGCTTTCATCACAAGCTATTGCGGGCAAGAGTAAAGGCTTCAGAACTACCAAGTGGACTGAGTCTAAATGAATTCAGAAAATGTTTGCTGTATTTTAGTTTATACAATTGGAACCTAATAACAACTTACATAATTCTCATGTCATACATAACGTGATCTTAGAAATATGTATATAATTATGTGTTAATTTCAAACTAGGGAGAAATTTATGATAATATTTGGCTCTTTAACCCCCACAGTTCTCCCTACAAATGCAGTCAGTAATTTGTATAATACTGGAACTGTAGTTTTGGTTACCGGCAGAGACCTGGAATAATAGGTATTTTACATGACTGAATTAGAATCTTGAAAAGATTTTGACACATTGGAGTGACAGAATGGATCATATAGGATGACACTTAGCAAGCTTGATAAGGTGTTTAGAAACTTCAGGCTCCAGGTTAAATTATAATTAAAAAAAGTAAAAGGAAAAAGTGTATTATGTCTCATTACTGTTATTAAAATAAAGATGAAATCTAGAGTAAAACATTAGAATACTGATCTACATCAATGTTCAAAATTATTCCAGTATTACAGTTACATCTCCGGGGCACAATTATTAAACATATATATATACATATATATATTCCTTGAGTTATCTGACCCATCTACTATGAGGGTGAGGTTAGCAAGATACTATTCTACTATATTCCTTTGATCCTTTATAAATTATGCATTTATGCTTTCTTTCACTCACCTCTAGTTATTTACTTTTTATGTTTGGTAGTAAAATCAAAGAAATATAAACAAATCACCTGCATTTTTCTGAAGGTTGACATTTAGAGAATCTAAACTTGAAATCCTTATTGTTCACCATATGATTTGAAATGACTTAGGAATTGATAAATACAAGATTAGTTATCTAAATTCTATATATAATATTTTAAAACATACTACATTGAATTTCTTCTTTTTGCAAATTCTTTGAAGATAATTTGCTTGTTATGCATTAAGAAACATGAATTATGGATTGATGTATTTTCATCCAATAAAACACTACTCTTCAAGTTTACTAAGCTGTGCATTTTTATCTTTCACCATAATAATTATTCCACTTTAATAGTGCCATCATGATTTTCTTAATTTACTAATATAAACCACAAAATCACTTTACATGCTTCTGATGTACATCTTATCATTGGGTTTTTCTTGCAGCAGCTCCCTAACTGAGGATTTTCCAGTGAGGAGATGGCAAGAAACCTATAACTGGGTCATGATCTACCATTGTCTTTTCATTGCTGTTGGATCTGTCATATATACTTTACCTCTCTTGCAGGATTTAAGTTGTTTTCAAAACTAAGGTCTTGGTTCTATTTCTCTGAGACCTGGAAGCTGTCCATATTCTCTTGTGCCTGTTGTCACCATCTGTTCTTACTAAATGGCCATTTCCCAACAATAGTTAGGCAGAAGTCTCTCGGGACAAGGATAACATCTTGATAGAAACATATAACAGAATTGGAATCTTTTTTTACTCTCGAATTATTAAAGAACCACTTCAGGCAAAGGATACATACTTAGTAAGTTTCAACTTTCTTGCTTGAGGCAAAATTCCCTGTCTGCTCACTCAGTGGAGCCTCTACATATGGTCACAAATTCATCAGCATGATCAGCTTGCAAAATTGTAGAAGGAGTCAACTTATTGGATGGCAGTCTCCTACAATTTTTTGAAGCAATCTGGGCACCAAATGGCAGCAATCTTATCCAATTCTATTATAATTTCTGATGACCACAGGACCAATAGTATCTAATAAGAAATATAAAATACAGTGAGAAAAGATGATTAAACTCTTAAGAGCACAGAAACTTTTACACATCTAAGAAATAAAAATTGACATCACAAATTTCATAGAAAATATTTAAAAGAGGTAAAGAAAAGATACGAGAATGGGTTAATTTCCAAAAAACTAAAATATATGTCTTTATACATCATTAGATTATACCTTATTTAAATTCATTTTTGAAAGTACATTTTGGATTGATAATGACCTTAGTAGCAATGTTGCATAGCTAGGCTTTATTAAAGTTGTTTTACCTTGGTGACACAATTCAAGCTAATGTGCCAAACAAAATGTAGCCTAATTAGTACAAATGAAGGAAGGAGCCAATTAGCCAAGGGGGAACAATAAGCAAAGGGAACTAGCAATGTGAATCTAGACAATAATGAAAACTTCCAGCCAGCAGGCAGAAAGCTAGATGTACTCACTCATTATTCAAAATACACCTTGGAAAAGAAGGATTTTAATTTATCTTTAGCTTGATTTTGACTCAAATATATTTACTCAGGATTAGGTGCTTGAGTTGATGTTTTTGTTAATCATTGGTATGATTAATAGGCCATATAAATTTTAGTGTATATTATGTACCTTAAACATTTCATTAAATATTAGGTAAAATGCACTATGCTGTGCTCAGGGGTATTAGCACACACTAAGACTGCAGATACCTAACACAATAGAAGTCTATGATTTATCATCATGTGATTTATATTTAAAGAAAGCAGAAGTGACAATTTTAGTATTACTAATCTTATATATTTTAAAATGCCATGCACTGTCTCTTGAAAATAGAATATCTCTGAACTATACATTCAATATATCTGGATAAATTTGCCCTTGTTTTTTCTTTTCACAGTTAATAATTTTGGGATTTTTATACTGCATTCTAGAAGAATATTTGGAGGCAATGGTAGAGAATGGGGATTTTTTTTTTTCTCTCTGATATGTAAAGCCTGATTATTTGTATAAACTCTTGGGACAAAATTTTTTCTTATAAATTGAAATATAAAAGCAATATAAGTTTGGTAAAGCAAAAGAATTAAAGTAATTGCTTAAGACATAACTAGAGAGTGATATATATTTTGGTTACTATCTGAAATGTAAAATGGTAATTGATAAACATTAACTTGATAAAAGCTGAAACTAAATGAATGCCTAATAATTTATCTTGATTACAGGGCCGATGGATAGATGTGAACCAATCTGAGTCATTCCTGAAAGTATATATACATTTCCAAATTGGAGCAAGGCAGAATATAAATACATTTCCTGAATTCATTGTAGAATTTATTAATATTTTATTTAAATACTGACATATTATATAAATATTTTCAAATTATACTGAAATTTTTTTTGAGAGATAATGAAGCCAAATCTTAATATACTAGTGATCTATTTGCCAATTTAACACAGAACCACAGAAATCCTCTTTGCAGAAAGATTAATTCAAATGTAGATATTTATAGCATGTTATCTGCATATTGTACTAATACTTTACTCTGAGAAATAGTATATTCAAATTTTTACTATTTTATATTTGAAGATACAGTAAAACATTTCTCTATTGAAAAGTACTTCATGTACCCATTTTTATAGGGGTTAACCTTTAATCAAAAGCTGCTTTACTTCTGTTTGTAGAGAAGTAAACATTTTTATGGTAGCTTCCTGAAAATAAAGATTGTTTACAGCTATTATGATAGTCTTTGTTCTTAGATTAGTAGTTGCTGGTAAGTTTATGTCACTTTATTTTTGCAACTACATGTAAATGCCGGTTATTTGTCTAAGTGAACTCCTGCTGTTTTGTAAAGACAATTAATTATTCCCAATGCCAAAAACTTTCTTGTCACTATAACATACACAGCACTTTCTTCTTTCATTGGTTATATTTAAGCTAGATTTGAATAGCATTCTTTTTCACATTGTAGAGTGTTTCTGAACCCACTGAAAATTATATTAATATAATTTCTTTAATATAATTTATTACAGAAACTTTCCTCTATAGTAACTTTCCTCTATTCTGCTTCATCTCTCCATGGTGTCACATTTATAAAAGATAGAAAATATCTCTATTAAGTGCATCATTTTCCTCATCAATTGACAAGAAATAACTATCACAGCTGTTTAAAGTTTCTCATTTAAGTGTTCAATATCAAAACAAAGTTTCAAAAATATGATTTGTATATTATACATGTTCTCTTCAGTTAGATAACGCAATGAAATGGGAAAAAAAAGTTTGCTCCTTGAAAACCATGAGGTGTCATTTTATTTGGGCATATTTTACACATCTATTTATATTTCCACTTCTATTGAGCTTGACTTGTGATGTCTCTCTTACTATTGTAGCTTTTACGTGGTCAAACAGGAAAATTTTATAGAAAGACATATAGAAAAAAGAAAGTTAAATTATCATAGAAAATACATCTACCTTAAATCTAGATATTTAAAACTCCACATGCAAAAAACAAACAAAAAAACTCCACAGGTTTTTTTTATGATACATGAATTGATACATGTCAAAAAATATGCAAATGTTAGGTAGATATTAACCAACTTACAGAAATTGCCACTAATAAGTCCTCTAAAAATCCAGGTTATTTTAAAATGCTTCAGCTGGTGTCTTAACTTTTTTTTCAAGTTTTATCCTACAAATTGGCAAGTGTTGAATTTACATTCGTTAAATTTGCCAAACACCAGTTTAGCATAGAAGAAAATAACTACCAAAGGTTGCATATAAAAAAATACCAATTTCTGAAGATGGTTGACTAGATGTATCTAGTAAGTGCCTCTTTCATAGAAAGGAACCAAAATATCAAGTAGATATTTACACTCTGAATAGATCATCTAAAAGAGGACATTAGAATTCAGCAAAGAAGTGAGAGAAAGCACCAAAAGCAAAGAAGAGAGAAGAGAGAAGTGAGGTAGCCTGCACTGCTGGGCTGGGATCTGCTGAGAGCTGAAAGGAGTTCCTAGACATGAGGAAAGGGTAAGTGGGTGACTCCTGAGGCTCCCCTTTCCTTCCACAAGCTTCCAAAATCTTAACTGCAGGAAAGCCCTTTGGCCCTCAAAGGCCTTGAGACTTACTTAGGGTGCTGCCTAGAGACTAAGCCAAGGCATTGCTTTAGAAAGGCAATTCACACTGAGTTCCACAGCCTGCTGGCACTATTCTTAGAGTCAGGCCTATGGAGGTCTAAATTTTGTTCTGGGATTGTTGTCACCACAGCTGCCACTGAGAGAGGAGGGACAGGGAAGGCCGGGCACTTTCATGGACCTTGAGGACAGGTCCCGCTGTTGCTGTTCTGACTGTCGTGCAACCATGATGTGAGGAAACCACATGCCCCACAGCTGTATGCCTTCACTACTTCCACTGAGTTGTGGTCCTGCCCTTCTTGGAGGCAGGCCTGCAATGCAGCTGCCACTGCTTCCACATGAGCAGACTGCTGGTGGTCTGGGGACCATCCCACCCCTGCCTATCACAACCAGTGCCAGAACATATTTTTGGGGATCCTGAAGACCAGTCTGCCAACCCAGTCCTATCCTCCGAGTGTACCATCCAGGGCCTGGAATCACTCAGCCTAGTCCACCACAACTGGCACCTTAACACTCCTCCCAGGGGCTTAGGTAGTATTGACCTAAACTGGGTGATACTCCCACAGCTAAGAACCACCTATAGGAGCTACCTGTGGGTGAGGAGACTGGCCCAGTCAGCCTATCATATCCACTCTCACCACCAGCATGGATTGCTAGGCTTCTAGTAGGTTGCTTTACCACCACTGCTGACATTACCCACATATATGCAGTGTCCAAGGGCCCAAGAACATGTCCACATGCCCAGCCCACTGCTACCGTAACTGGCATCAGAGCAAGCCATGTGGAAGCTGAAGAATTGGCTCAACTGAACTCACTAACAGTGGAGCCATCACACACCACTTTGGAAATCAAGAACAGGTATGCTCAGCCTACTACAGCTGCCATCACTATGGCTTGAAGACTGGCCCACCCCGCATTCTAGTCCCCAGCAAAAATTCACCACAACCTTCACTAATTATCACACCCTAAACCACTGAAGAAATCACAGATACACCGGTGTTGTTTACTGACAAAGAAATCATACAGAGACCACACTACTGCATGCGTCCAAATTCAAGGCCAAAGTACCCTACCTAACCAATAACATATATAAATCTTCAGGAAAAAAAAAAAATCCTCCCCTACAAAAGCAAATTTGAAAAATTGGAAGGATCAACTGTCACGCCAGATGTACAGATTTCAATGAAAGGATCCAGGAAACGTGAAAAAGCAAGAAAATATGACACCTTGAATAGAAAGCAATAGTTCTCCAGGAACAGATCCCAGTCTAAAAGAAATTCACAAAATCCTAGACAAATAATTCAAACTATCAATTTTAAAGAAGCTCAGCAAGATACAAGAGATTTCTCAAAAACAACAAACTGAAACTGGAAAAACAATTCAGGATGTGAATGAGAGATTTACTAATGAAATAGATAATTTAAAAAAGAGGCAAA
This sequence comes from Cacajao melanocephalus, assembly GCA_963573385.1. Taxonomy (NCBI): domain Eukaryota; kingdom Metazoa; phylum Chordata; class Mammalia; order Primates; family Pitheciidae; genus Cacajao; species Cacajao melanocephalus. The sequence continues at coordinate 10,767 of CAUYLG010036774.1, forward strand.
CAGAAATTCTAGAACTGAAGAATTCACCAAATGAAATACAAAATAAATTTTAAATTTTATATTTTGTTTTTATTTTTAATTTTTTTTTAATTTTAATATTTTAGCAATAGACTAGATCAGGCAGAAGAAAGAAACTCAGAACTATAAGACAGATCTTTTGAAATAATCTAGTAAAACAAAACTATAGAAAAATATATGAAAGAATGAGCAAAGCCTTCTTGAATTTTGGGAAAATATAAGGCAAATAGTCAAATGTTTAGTGTCCCTGCGAAGAGAATGTGAAAGGGTTAGAAAACCTATTTAACTAAATAACAGATAAAAGCTATCCAAATCTAGCAAGAGAATTCCATAGCCAGATACAGGAGCCTCAAAGATCCCCAAAGAGATACAATGCAAAGAGGTTTCCACAACACATTATAGTCAAAGTACATATAGCCTAAGACAAGGAGAGGATTCCAAAAGGAGCAAAAGAAAAGTCCTACTCAGCTAAGAAGGAACACCCACCAGACTAATAGTAGATTTCTCAGCAGAAACCTTATAGGCTAGGAGAGGATGGAATGACATGGTCAAAGGGCTGAGAGAAAAAAATAAATATTCTGTCACCTAAGGATAATATATCTAGCAAAGTTATCCTTCACAAATGAAAGAGAAAGTCTTTCCCAGATAAGCAAATGCTGGAAAAATTAATTATGTCTAGGCCAGTCCTGCAACCAAATGTTCAAGGTGGTCCTAAACCTAGGAGTAAAAGCGTGACATTTACCATTCAGAAACACATGAAAGTAGAAAACTCACAGGTAAATGAAACATACAAATGAGGAAGATAAAATACTCAAATGGCACCACTATAGGAAACCACTAATTCACAGTAACAAGCAATAAGAAAAAAGAAAGGAATAAAGCATATTCAAAACAATCAAAAAACAATCAACAATATAATAGGAACAAAACTTATCAATAATAATCTTGAATGTAAATGGGTCAAATTATCCACTTAGAAGATATAGCAAAGTGGTTGAATTATATGCTGTCTATACGATATTCACTTTAATTGTGAAGACACATGTATATTCAAAGGAGAGGAATAGATAAAGATATTCTACATAAATGGAAACCAAAAGTGAACAGGAGGAGCTATACTTAGAACAAACTTTAAGTCAAAAACAGTAAAAAATAAAATAAAAATGAAGATCACAATATAATGATGAAGAGATCAATCTAGCAAAAGGAAATAACACTTCTAAATATATATGCACTGAACACTAGAGCACATCAATTCATAAAGTATATATTTCTAGATTCAAAGAAAGAGGTAGACTTTAATTATTTCACTATAATAGTGGGGGACAACACTCCACTCAGAGCATTAGAGAGAAAATCAAGAAAGAAACCTTGGATTCAAACAGAACATTAGAACAATTCTAAATATATTTTCTAAATACACGATAGCACACAGATTTATAAAGCATGTGTTACTAGATCTGAAAAGAGAGATAGAGACTTCAATAAAATAACAGTCAAGGACTTCAACACCCTACTCTCAATATTAAAAAGAAAATCAAGAAAGAAACATTGGATTCAAATGGGACATTAGAACAAATGTACCTAACATACATCTACAGAATATTGTATACAACAACTACAGAATATATTTCCTCTCATCAGCACATGGAACATTCTCCAAGAGAGAAAATATATTAAGCCACAAAACAAGTCTCGACAAATTTAAACAAATCAAAATTATATTAAGTATCTTCTAAGACTACCATGGAATAAAACTTGAAATCAATTCCAAGAGGAACTGTAGAAACTATACAAATACATGGAAATTAAATAGCATGCTTAGAAACAATCACTGGGTTAATCAACAAATTAAGATGGTTATCAAAAAATTTCTTGAAACAAATGAAAATCAAAACAATACATACAAGAGCCTGTAGGATACAACAAAAGCAGTGATAAGAGGAATGTTTATAGCAATAAACGAACGCCTATATCAAAATGGTAGAAAGATTTCAAATATAAAACCTAACGGTGCAACTCAAGGAACTAAAAAAGCAGTAACAAACCAAAACCAAAATTAGAAGAAAAAAAGTAATACAGATCACTGGAGAAATAAACAAAGTAGAGACTTACAATATATAAAGGATTAATGAAATGAAAAGTTGGATTTTCAGTAAGATAAACGAAATTGATAAACCACTAGCAAGACTAACCAAGAAAAGGGAAAATCAAAATAAGCAAAGTCAGAAATGAAAAAGATGTTACAATGGAATAAGAGAAATACAAGAGGTTATCTGAGATTATTATGAACTACACACTAATAAACCAGAAACCCTAAAGAAAATGGATAAATTTCTAGAAACATAAAACTTACCAAGATAGAATCAGAAGTATTAGAAAATCTGAACAGTGAGGATCAGTCAGTAGTAAAAAGCCTCCCAACAGAGAAAAGCCCAGGACCTGATGGATTCACAGGCCAGATGTGCAAAGTGTATAAAGAACTAATATAAAACCTTCTCAAACCATTTGAAAACATTGGTTTCAGATGAGAGAATTCTCCCTAACTAATTCTGTGAGGCCAGTATTATCATGATAACAAAATCAGACAAGAACATAAGAACAACAACAAACTACAAGCCAATATCTATGATGACTAGAAATGCAAAAATCCTCAACAAAATATAGCACACCACATTCAACAACACATCAAAAACATAATACCCTACAATCAAGTGAGATTTATACTAGGAATGCAGGATGGCCCCATATAGACAAATCAATAAACATAAAACATCACATCAACAGAATGAAGGACAGAAACCATACGATTACCTTAATAGGTGCATAAAAAGCATTTGATAAAATTCACCATTTCTTTGTAGTAAAAACTCTCAGCAAAGTAAGAATACAAGGAACATACCTCAAAATAATAAAGGCCATATATGACAAACCCACAGCAAACATCATACTGAATTGGGAAAATGTTACATATTTTTCTTTAAGATCTGGAACAAGACAAGGATGCCTGTTTTCACCACATCTAGTGCTAGAAGTTCTAGCCATTATCATCAGGCAAGTGAAAGAAATAAAAGATATCCAAATTGAAAAACAGGAAGTCAAATTGTCCCTCTTTGCAAATAATATGTTCTTATATCTAGAGAAACCTAAGAACTTCACCAATAAACTTCTGAATTTGATAAATGAATTCATTAAAGTTGCAGGATACAAAATCAACATATACATATCAGTAGTGTTCTAAACATCAGTAAAGAACGAGCTGAGAAAGAAATCAATAAAGTAATACCAATTATAATAGTGATATAAAGTAAAAAATTTAGAAATAAAATTAATCAAGGAGGGAAAATCCCTCTATGGGGAAAAAGACAAAACACCTATGATAGAAATTGAAGAAAACACCAACCTAGAAAAGACATCCCATGCTAAGGGATTGAAATAATTGTTATTGCTAAAGTGATCTTTCTGCCCAAAGTAATCTATAGATTGAATGCAATACCTATTCAAAACACCAGTGTCATTTTTCACAGAATTAAAAAAAAAATTATAAAAACTCTTTTAGAACTGAAAGAGCCCAAATAGCCAACACCAACCCAAACAAAGGGAACCACGATGGCGGCATACTTCCTGACTTCGAAATATATTACAAGACTATAATAACCAAAACAACATGATATTGGTATAAAAATAGACACATAGACCAATGGAACAGAATACTGAATCCTGAACTATATCCTGAACTATATCATATTAATAGGCAACTAATTTTTGATAAATGTGACAGAATTATATGCTGGAGGAAGGACACCTCTTCACTAAATGATGCTGAGAAAAGTGGATATTCACATGCAAAAGAATGAAACTGAACCCCTGTCTCTCTCCATATACAAAAACTAACTTACAATTGATTAAAAACTTAAATGTAAGGCCTGAACCTATAAAACTACTAGAATAAAGCATAAAGAAAACACTTCAAAACATCTGTTTGGCAAAGATTTCCTGGCTAAGACTTCAGAAGCACAGACAAGTATAACAAAAATGGGCAAATGTCACTGTATTAAACTTAAAAGCTTCTGCACAGCAAAAGACACAATCAACAGAATGAAGAGACAACCTGATACAGGGAAGAAAATATTTGCAAACTATTTATCTGACAACAGACTAACATCCAGAATATACATGGAACTCAAACAAATCAACAATGAAAAATAATCTCATTAAAAAGTGGGCTAAGGACATTAGCAGACATTTCTTAAAGGAAGACATACAAATGGCCTGCAGGTAAATGAAAAAACAAAAACCAAAAAAACCTCAACGTCACTAATCATCAGGGAAATGAAATCAAAATTACAATGAGTTATCCTCTTACCTAGTTAGAACTGCTATTATTAAAAAGACAAAATATAACAGATGCTGGTGGATATGGAGAAAATGGAGCTCTTATGGCAACAAAATTTAGTTCAACCACTATATAAAACAATGTGGGTATTTTTCAAAAAAACTAAAAATAGAACAATCACGTAATCTAGCAATACCACCACAGAGTATTTATAACCAAAGGCAAAGAAATTTGTGTATCAAAGAGATACCTGTAGTCTCATGTTTACTGCAGCACTATTTACATTAGCAAAGATATGAAAACAACTTGTGTTCATCAGTTGATGAGTGGATAAACAAAACATACCATACTTGGCCATGAAAAACAATGCAATCATGTCATTTGAAGCAAGATCCATGAATCTGGAGACAGATAAAACAGATGTATTTTTCACTCATATTCAGGAGCTTAAAAACTGATTTTATGGAGATAGATAATATCATGATATCAGAGGCTGAGAAAGGTGTGCAGGTGGGAGCAGGGAATGAGGAGAGGTGTACCCACTAGTCAACCTCTCCTCATCCCCCGCTCCCACCTAAACACTCTTCTCAGCCTCTGATATCATAATATTATCTATATGTCTGTTTTCACCACATCTAGTACTAGAAGTCCTAGCCATTATAATCAGGCAAAGATACCCAATAGTATGTTAGATAGAAGAAATAAGCCCTAATATTCAACAGCAGAGCAGAGTGACTATAGTTTGCAACAATGTCTTGTATATTTCAAAGTATCTAGAAGATAGGATGTGAAATGTTAAGAACACACAGAAAGGATGAATACTCAAGGTGATAAATACCCTAAATTCCCTGAATTGATCATTATGCATTCTATGCATGTAGCGAGTACTCACATGTACCCCATAAAGGTTAAAATATTTTGTTTCAATAAACAAGAAAAAAGAGAAAAATACAAATTTATGTTGATGGGAACAAATATATGTAAAAAGTTATCTGTATATTAATTGCACATCTCTGGTTACCTGACACTTATTAATGTGAGGAAAAAACCTCTACATGTCCTTTCTTCTATACATTTTCATGTGGCATATATAGTGATAAATTCACAGTAGAAATCACATATGTGACCAGTGACATATGGACTAAGGTGTACAGATGAGTGAGGTTACAAAATTACCCATTCACCCCACCTGTCCTATGTATCCCAGTTTGTGTGTGAAGTAGCATCAGAACTATCAAAAAATGTTGTAACTCATTAGAGATATTAAAAAGAAAAAAACTTCTCAAACGTATTATGCCAGGCCTTAGACTACTATTTTTGTGCCTGACAGAGTTGCTAATACTGTCCTATTTTCTTCTTTATTCTTTCAGATAACATAATGAAAGGAAAGAGAGCAACATTTATAATGGAAGGAAAAAATGCCTATGATGATCTCTACCCTTTGGAACAAAAAAAAATCTCAGTAATGCTTGTCTTCCCATTTGCTAGGGGAGCAGCAGAAAAATTCATTTCAATTTCTATTCAGTATAGGGGTTTTATATGTCGTGCACAGAAATAGAATGTCGCTGTCAGGAAATGTGCCATATGTGTCAAAGCAAGTGGGAGGGAGAACTATGAATGGCTTCAATGAATGAACTGACTTGAATGCACTGTTTCTTTTTTAATGATAATAGAAGTGGGAAAAGTTTGCCTGTGTATGTATTTCTAACACTAAAACTATTTTAAAGGGCAAAAATCATTTGAGAGAAACAACTCAGGGGTTAGATAATTGATGATTATTGGCCTGGATTCTTAAGAAAAAGGTCATGAAGAAACATTAAACAAATAAATAAAATGTATATTGAAATAGTCAATAGTGGAATTACAGTAAAATACAATATGTGGCATTTAATTGGATCCTGGACTAAGAAGAAGAACAATTAATGGAGAAATTAAAATATAAACTCAATATTGCATAAAATTGTTATATTTTAGAAATCGTATTTTAAGAGATATAATTATATTTTAGTTATTTTGCAGGATATAGTATTTCTTAAAAGGTGTGAAATGAAGCATTTTAGGAGTTAAAAGTCATGACGCCTACAATTTAATATCTGTTGATGTATATGAATTCACACACAAAAGCAATGTTTATCTTGCACAGAACCATGTTAATTGAAGCACATGCTTGTCTAAAGTCTATGATTTTCAAGATTTAGTGATAATTGAGTTATAATTCTAGTTACCATGTAACTGTGGAAACTGAGGACTTTCTACATGTCAAGAGTAGCAAAATGTTAATAAAATATTTTAACAGGTGGATTTAGTCAGTGGGTGTAAAAGTGATTCTTTTATTCTTTTTCGATTTTTCTCTGTTTATAAAAAATTCAAAATAAATACATAAGTTTAATTAATTTTACTTATCTATATTCATATAAAATCTAAAATCTAAAACATTACCCCTGTGGTACACATACACACACACACACACACACACACCAGACACTTACTTGGAAGGAGAAAAAAATTAAACAGATATTAGCGAAAGTATAATTATCATTACAGACTCAGTAGGAGTATTTCTGAAACTTCACGAAATTGCTATTAGAATAGTTTGCATTAATGAATATAAATCATTTGAATTAATTAGAATTACATAAAAACCTGACTTTTTAGAAAAGTACTAGCTTAGGAAGTCATTTCCATGTCAATGGGTATCTATGAGTCAGTTTGAAATGTGTCGCTGTCAATTAGGACTGTATCATTACGATCATTAAACCATGGAATCAAATACAAAAATTTATAAATCATGTAGATAATAGTATATGTGAAATTCTTATCCTAAATATAATTTTTTATCTAAATAAATTTATCCTGAATAAAATTATTTTATAATTTCTTATTCTGACTGTTGTATTTATATCCCAACATAAACACATACACGTATTTATATGTGAAAAAATCGTGGTACAGAAGTTCTTAAAAAGCTGGCTAGAACCATAGGACTTTAATTGCTGAAGATAATGAAACCTACAGAATGTACACAGTGGTCATGACTACACATGTCAGTCACTGAGGAAAATCTTAAATGTTAATTATATGCTTGACAACATCAAGAGGTAAAATTGTTTTATTTTAGCTTGGTCCAATTAAATATGGAATATTCAAAAAATGAAGCAGAAAGAACTGAAACTGAAATTTCGTCAAAGAATGTTCATGGAGCACGTTATGTTTTCTGGGGTACAGATTCTGAGATGGAGTTTAGAGTGCAGAATAAATATTTAGGATTACTCTTGAAATCAACAACTATTGAGGGGAGCTGGAGGCAGTAGGAAGTAGTCTTGGGTCACAGAAGTGTTGAGTTGTCATATAGGCCCATAACATGGACAAATCCATTATGATCCACAGCCTTGGAAAAACTCATTATGAGTCACGAAATTACAATTCCCCTTCAGAGTTGACCTGAAGATTAGCTTGAGAGGGCCTGGTGTTTAGACTCATACATAAATCAGTTAATGGAAGTGAGTTGCCCCAGGGAACAAGTATGATTTTGGGCAAGGCCTCTCTGCAACTGAGGCAGTTCCTGGGAATGACAGCTAAAGGTTAAATGGAGGCACATCACAGATGCCATCATTTGCAGATCTTGAATCCACTTCATGTACACTCTGAATCTTCTTTGTATTTTCCAGTGGATTCCCTGCTTGCAGGAATCTTATGAGAGGAAGATTAATGGATTAAAAACCAGAAACTTCTTTCACAGCTGGCCACAACTAACATTCATCATTTCTCTCTTCTATTACCCACTGAAATTCTTCCTTCTCCTCAGCTGTCAGCTTTGTTGGTCTCAATGGCTTACCATGCAGTGTGACCTATATTTTAATCCTCAGGATCTGAGCCCATGGTCACCATACCTTACTCAGTCCAGAATTGCTGCACTTGTCCATTTAGGGTCAAAATACAGCAGGGGCATAACGACAGGTACCCAAACGAATCACCTTTGTGAAAGAACTATTCTTTCTTGAACCTATGTGTGACAGCAGCCCTAACACCTACTGATAACAGCAGCCATTTATCACTTCCAAGATGTTAATTATCTTACCTTTTATTTTCCAGTGATTATTGGGCACAAATATTCCATAATGAAAAGTGTCAGTCTTACCTTATAATTCAATGGAAGTCTTCCTGGGTCCTCCGGATCTGGTGGAAATATTTCCCTTTAGGAAAATAAGACCCCTAAACATGTCAAGCCTAGAGTTCTATTTCCTGTGTGGCTTTTTGACAATAAAGTAAGCCTGGACACTCCTGCTTCAACTTTTTGGTTTCCAGACCCATGTTAGATCCTCATGTTCTAAATTTCCCAAAGTAGCAATTTGATGTGATCAAATAACAATCCCATAACAAGGACAGAACAATTGTTTTGTTGCTGGCAAGATAGTCATTTGATAGCAGTAGGAGTTACATGAACCTTGGTGAGTCAAAAACGTATGTTTTTGGACCCATTCTGAGCCTCTTTTTCTGCAAGGCACTGTGATTTTCAGTGAGAATCGGGCTGTTGTCAACTGATTGTCACTTTACCTGGTTGGTTATGTTTTTCATGATAGAGGCTCATCGGTGGACTTTAATATGTGATATGAAAAATTTCTCATTGTTCCCACTCTCATACATAATACACTAACTTGGAGTTTCCTGTGAATTGTCTGATCTTCCTTCCTTTTTAACTTCTTGTCGCCTAACCAAGGAACTAAGCAATTTTCCAGTGTCTACAAATAAGTATAAATTCTAACCTTGAGCTATGTGTCTTTTTACACAAAGTGGATGAGCAGGTACTCTGCACACAAAGGAAAATTTCTATTGCTGGTGCCTTTCAAGGTTACTACTGAGTAAATATGTAGAGAATTTCATTTTTTTTAACTTGTATACACACACATAGATATTCTACCTACCTATAAGCAAAGTTTGGACTTATCTTCCTCCATCAGCTGGCCACATGGGTTCCTGCATATTGTCATAAAGTAAGTGTAAGCTGAGGGAGGAGGGCAAGTGAAATAATAGTGGTCAACTGATTGTGAATGTGCTTGATCCAGAATGCATCCCTTCTAATGATGGATTGTTGCTTAAGTCAACTCTCTTTATGACTCATGGATTTGACATAACTCAGTTCATGTGGGCAGTTGTAGCCATCAGGTGAGTTAGTGCTGATAATTGGGTGCTTCATGTCTATTGTGGCCCAAAAGAACACAATATATTAGTTTTGAGGTATAGAATTTCCTGCTGTAGATGGCATAATCTTACACTAGAATGCTAAGCATCTATGTTATGATTCTACCATTGTCAGAATTTCTAAGAATTATCTTGTATGGACTGAATGTTTATGTTAAAATCAAATGTACATTCTGCACCCTGGAAATTATGCACATGTACCCTGGAAATTATAAATAAAAATTTAAAAAATATCAAATGCTAAAACCCGAATTTGCAATACAAGGGTATTTGGAAATTAATTAGGTCATGAAGGTGAAGCCCCAAAGATGAGACTAACATCTTTAAAGGCACGTGAAAGAGAGCTTGCTCTCTCCCTTTCTATGCTGTCTGTCATGCAGTAAGAACATGGCTGTCTGCAATCCAGGAAGTAGGTATTCATGAAATATCAGATATACTGGCACCCTTCCCTTGGACTTCCCAGCCTCATGAACCATGAGAAATAATGTTTGTTGTTTATGTAATCTAGCCTATGATATTTTTGTTATTGCAGCCCAAACTGGCTAAGACAGCATCCCTTTCCATCACTGATACTTCTAATACTAAACGGCCTGCTGGGTCATGAGGCCCAAGGGACAAAATATCTGTAACCACTGTCTGAATATGACTCAGAGCCCTTTTCTGTTCTTGGCTGCACTCAAAACAGGTAGCATTTCATGTCATGTGTTACATGCAAACGGGTTCACTGTACACTGATTACCATTTGGGTCCATGGCGTCTTGAGCTACTTTGTCTATTACTTGCACAAGTCCAGTAAGTCAGAACACTTATACTACAAGTTATTCTTGAGAACTACAAGCCAGAAAGAATAGAGGACTGATCAAGCACAAGGCCACCAGATTTGCCTTGCAGTACATTTTTCAGAGAAATAATTCCAGGATTAAAATATATTACCTTTAGAACTCAAAAGGCCAACCAAGTGTTTCATTTTCTTCTTCATGGTGGAAAGTGCAAGATGCAATAATTGTCTTTTATTTGAATGGAATTTCTAAGTATGCCTTTGATCGTTACTCCTAAGAATTATACTCATGTGACAGGCCTCTGAAATTTCATATTGCTTATCTTCCAGGTTTTGAAGCACAAGTTTATCAAGGTCTTCAACATGCTGGTCATTTCTTTTTCATCTGGTCTGTTTCATGATATAATTAATATAGTGGATTAATGTAATCGTCAATGAGGTGTTGAGAAGACCTAGATTTCCTTGGCATAATGAATGACAGAAAAATGGACAGTTAGTAAATCCTGAGGAAAATCTATTGTTATCCACTTCGCTGGTACTGTTTCTGAGGTTCTTTTCTGATAAAAATGGAAAGGTAATTGTAAAATCAATGGTCATATCCCATATACCACGTCAAGTTGTTCTAGCAATGATATCACAACTTGTATGCTACTGTAATGGGGTCTACCACCTGACTGTGTTTTTTAGTCTGCTGTCATTCTCCAGAAATGACCTGGTTTTTGCTGGTACCAGATTAATGTCTTAAAGGGAGCTACAGTGGGCACTAGCAATATTACCTTGTTTAGTTTTCTAAGAGTAGACCAACTATCCATCATCCACCCTCTACCAGGACAAAATATTGTTCTGGATTTTGAAACTAATCTGGATTGATTAATTTTAGGGGTTTTCACTTATGCTTCTCTATTATATCTTCCCCACTAAACAAAAAGATAATATGATGGTCTTTCCAGCTAGTAAGTACATCTCTACCTATTATTCATTTAGGGACCGGAGAAATAAGCATTGATAACCCATGACCACTACCTCAACTGCTCTATTGGTTCTACCGTGATCTGCTTGGCCAGGACTCCATTTATTATTTGACTGAGCATTTACCAATTACAATAGATAATGTATAACAATGCTTTGGTCCTCTGAGCATCAGTGTGAACTTGGACCCTTTATCCAACTGCTCTTGAAGAATTTGGGCGTTTCCGTTTCTTCACTACACAATCAACCAAATAAATACCTGTATGTTCTTTAGAGAAGAACTGAGCAAATCATGCACAATTATTATGTTCTTGCAGCGTTCTTCAGCCTTCTAATCGTATACCTGTGATTTCTTCTGATAGTATAAATTAAGTATTACTCTATTTTCCTTCCCACTTAGTTTTCTCCTTGGATGCTATGTTCTTTAAACCACTTCCACAGCTGTCCTAATCAGGCTTTCTTTTACGTTAACAGTATTTTGCATCCATTTTGCTTCTGACTTAGCATTGCCACCTGTACTCTATTTTGTGGGCCCCCATCACCTCTCCTGCTAAAAGAGAACATACTTTTGCAATGATCCCACAGAAATCTGGAGGGTCACCAGTAGCCTTCCTGGTAATGTGGGTGACTCACTCATCTGAACATTTCTTATGTCCTTGTTAAATAATATATGCTCTAAATATTTTCATGAAACATAAATATCTAGTGAGACTTCCAGCCAAATATGTTAATATATAAATATTAGCATGCTCACTTCTTTGAGCCATTTCATCATTGTTTTTTCTGTTCTATAACTGGCACTTCTGGTGCCTACACCCCATTCATGGAGCCATTGCCATCATCTTAGGAGCCATTCTAATAGCATGTTTGCACTATGCCCTGGAGTAATTGCCAGGATGTTAAATACAGTATTCTGAGAGAGTGGTCACAATCACTCTAGACTTCCTCACCCAAGTTTATGTTCCTTAGGAGCTAGCACCTTCACATTTCAACTCCACATGTTTACCCCCAGCTCTTGCTTATACCCACTGGCTATGACTTGAAAGTAACTTTGGGTATAGTTACTTTCTTCTCGTATCAGGTTCAGAACATCCTCAGCTTATTTAGTTTGTGATTTAAACTTGGTTGTAGATGCAGTGGAGTCTGGATATTGAGTGTTGAAATATGCGGTCTTGGAGAGCAAAGTCTCCACATAAAACAAATGAGAGAATATTAGTATGTAATGAAGATCTGGCTACTTTTGTAGTCTAGGGAAGTTTAGGAAAATCTGAGGATTCAAGGTTTTATGGCGCACCAACTCAGACATTCCTATCTATGTGTCAGAATTAAATTCTTCCCCAAATCTGGTTCTGGCTTTGGCATCACCAACCATCTTTGGCACTCTGCCAATTAAGTCATAAATCTGCTTTTCATGTTTCCTCTGCCCTCCCAAAGAGAGGTGACAGTTTTCTGTATGTCGCAAAGGAGACCCTCCATTGTTTACATTTACCTTTCCATTTGTAATTATTCTGCTTCTCTCAACTTCTAGTTGAAGTGCTCTAGAATATCAATTGAGTTAGCGACAGCAACTGAATTTCATTATTTTTGTAGTTACTATATTCCCCACAGTTCTCAAACACCTAATATATCACATTAGCTAGTACAGTCTTTTCCATAGATAAAGCATCCCAATTCACTCTTGTTTGAAAAGAATACTAATTGGCCCACCACTAGGGATTAGGTTCTAATTTCTAGCTGGGGGATGAATGCTACTACTTTAACTTCTCGTCTTAGGTTCTACTTTTTGGCTCACATCTGCTACTGAATAACACAGGGTTGCTTCATCTGAAAGCTGACTCATTTGAGATGGAGTTTAGCATACTGGTTATTAATGTAGGAATCCCTTCCTTGGAATCAGTATCCATGGAAAAGAGAAAAAGGAAGCAGCTTGGACAGAGGGAGAGGTCATACTGCATGCAGGTCCAATGGCAGAACTGTCAAACACATGGGGAGTTATGGAACTAGACTTGTCCTTCAGTATTGTTTCAAAACAAGTTGAAATGGTCAAGAATTGATTAGTTGTTGGATGCAGGTTGCCCTGGGAAGGAGCATGGCTTTGAAGAGGTGACTGTCTTCAACACACAGCAATTCTTTTTCAGAGACAATTTGTGGAAGGAAGCTGAAGATATTTGCAGCAATAGATATAAATCCTCCATTGAAGGTAGATTTGGGTGGCACATCACAGAATTCACCACAGATTAAGGGTAGGCTAAACATTTGACCTTTATGAAATTAAACTGAAAATATGAAAGAAGGGAGGTGTTTTATTAAAATATTGCATATTCTTAAAAGTGATTTAAAGAATCCATTGTAGTCATAACTCTGCTACTATATTAAATAAATACTGTCATCATCTTCATTTCCTAGTATAGTGAAAAAGAAGAGGAAATAGAGCAGAAACTCAATTAGAAGGTCATTTCTGCTACTTTTTAGATAGTTAGTCTTAAGAAAATCCCTTAAACTTGTCTGAGAATGGTTTTCCTTTCCTGTAAAAGGTGAAGGAGTATCTATACATTGCTGTTTTGAATGTTCTGTGTGGCTCTGAAAGTATCTAGAAAAGAACCTATAATCCTGTTATCTATTTAATATTTTTGAAGAAAATTGCCAGTATTTTTAACTTAGTATATTAAAATACATATTAATAGAAAATTTATATGACATAAAATGATTATATGTAATTTTATTTCTTTCAAAAGTATGTATTATAATTCTATGAATTGGGCAGTTTGTAGACTCCCCCATAAAAAATAAATCCTGAACATAAAAGCACAAAAAATAAAGATGATTATGTTAGCATGTGCAAATACTAGTGGAAGTTTTGACATAATGTTCTCATTATATGGAAAGTATATATTTGAAAATAAATACTTTTTGTGTATTTCAAATGTTCCTTCTTTTATATTTCTAATTCACTCTGCATTTCTTCTAGGATAAATTTATTTACTGATCTTAATAGCTGTGTTTCTGCTAGACGTCATGCAAAATTTGATGCTAGAGATCTCTCGTATTCATATTGTATCACCAGCATTTTGGGCTTAATGTATAAGAATTTCATAAATTAATATCCAGTGTGAAGTGAAAGAATAATTTATTAAAAAGCAATAATTATAATATGATCCAAATGATAACCTAGATAAATACCCTGGACAATTAAGGAAATATAGATAATGGGGGTCCAGGAAGGCAATGCTAATGATAAACAAATCATTGTTGGATTATTACATTTTTTTACCAAACTCAAAGATCAACAATGAGCAAAAAAGAAAATGATTTTGTATAACTCTTTGTCCTCACAATCTGTCTGTCTGGTAATTGATTAATAATAAATATTTCTTGAAGAAATGGATGAACGGATACATTAGTAAATTTTGTCATCAACTAAGATGTGTAAGAACTCAAAAAGAACTTGAAGAGTCAGCTGCAATGACTAGTTATGGCCAGAGGAGGGAAGCAAAGGGTAACAGAGCAGCTGGCTGATTGAGCAAAAGTTACCCCTCAGAAAGCCTTCAGAAAAGGACAGTTACTACAGTGGCAATTGTGGTCAGCAATTAGAAAAGTAGGTCATGTGACACAGACTGTGTCTGAGTCAAGAGGGAAGTTACTCCCAAGAGCCACGTCAAGCCATTAGTGAAGACTAGAGGGCAGTGTGTAAAACTGGAAGAGTAAAGCCAAAATATGACGCACTGAGAAAAAGCCATGCACCGGGCTATTAGGGAATAACAAGGCTTCAGAAATGTAGTCAGTTGGAAAATATCTTCTGACAATTTTTTTTGTATTGTTCTGTGAGTCTTTTAAATTTCTTTGTCTGGTTTGGGAACTGAAATACCTGCTTCTTAAAGTGGCAGGACCTTATCTTGGGGATTATCACCTAACGTTAAGAGCATAGTTTGATTTTCAAAAGTTGTTAAATACTGAGGAAAGCAAAAATTAAGAGCACTTCTTGATTAGAGATTCAAGAAACTATGTATAAAGAAAGGAGTAGGTGAATGTCAGTCATCAAAAACCAATGATCAAGTTTTACATTTTAAATCTAGAGAGATTTATTTCACCTAACAGTTCCTATCTCTTTTGGTTGTTCTCGAATGGAATAAATATATTCCAGTATTTTCTTCTGGTTCACTGAAAATGGAAAAAGAAAATATGGGCTAAATTTGTTTCAGTATAGACTTGTTCTATAATCTAGATTGTGTTTCTCAATTTAAGTGTATAGCATTCTGACAATTTCTTTACTTTTTACTCCAAATATTTTTATTTATGGAATTCTGTTGTAAACTTTAAAATTCAGTTTAGCTTTACTATAAATACATTCAGTATGACTGGGCTTATGCATGAATTAGAAAAATAATTCAGATTTATAATGCTGCTTTTTTCCCACAGCTCCAATAAAGTGTTTTTAATGGAGAGCCATAGCCAAAATTATTCCTGACATTGCGTCCCAATTTCCCTGAATCTCAGATAGAAAAACAAATACAGATTAGACATTAAGTTCATCACTTCACTATAGATTTTAATTTAAACTTTCCTAAATTCAAAACTCCTAAATTACAATCCACCACAGTTAATGATTGCCCTGTTCCTGGATAAGTCACATAGTCTCTCTATGCCTGTTTTATTCTTTTACTTTTTGAAATATGATTTTTATTTATTTTTATTATACTTTAAGTTCTGGGGTACGTGTGCAGAATGTGCAGGTTTGTTACATAGGTATACATGTGCCATGGTGGTTTGCTGCATCCATCACCCGATCATCTACAGTAGATATTTCTCTTAATACTATCCCTCCCCAATTCCCCCACCCCTGCTATCCCTCCCCTACCCCGCTAAGACCTGGACAGTCCCCGGTATATAATGTTCCCTTCCCTGTGTCCATGTGTTCTCATTGTACAACACCCACTTATGAGTGAGAACATGTTTTCTGTCTTGTGTCAGTTTGCTGAGAATGATGGTTTCCAGCTTTATCCATGTCCCTGCAAAGGACATGAACTTATCCTTTTTTCTGGCTCCACAGTATTCCATAGTGTATATGTGCCACATTTTCTTTATCCAGTCTATCATTGATGGGCATTTGGGTTTGTTCCACGTCTTTGCTATTGTGAACAGTGCTGCAATAAACATATGTGTACATGTGTCTTTATAATAGAACGATTTATAATCTTTGGGCACATACCCAGTAATGGGATTGCTGGATCGAATGGTATTTCTCATTCTAAATTCTTGAGGAATCACCACAGTGTCTTCCACAATGGTTGAACTAATTTACACTCCCATCAACAGTGCAAAAGTGTTCCTATTTCTCCATATCCACTCCAGCATCTGTTCTCTCCTGATTTTTTAAATGATCGCCATTCTAATTGGCGTGAGATAACTCATTGTGGTTTTGATTTGCATTTCTCTAATGACCAGTGATAATGAGCTTTTTATTTTCTTATGTTTGTTGGCTGCATAAGTGTCTTCTCTTGAAAAATGTCTGTTCAGATCCTTTGCCCAATTTTGATGGGGTTGTTTTTTTCTTGTAAATTTATTTAAGTTATTTACAGATTCTGGATATTAGCCCTTTGTCAGATGGGTAGATTGCAAAAATTTTTTACCATTCTGTTGATTGCTGGTTCACTCTAATGATACTTTCTTCTGCTGTGCAGAAGCTCTTTAATTAGATCCCATTTGTCTATTTGGCTTTTGTTGCCATTGTTTTTGGTATTTTAGTCATGAAGTCCTTGCCCATGCCTATGTCCTGAATGGTACTGCCTAGGTTTTCTTCTAGGGTTTTTATGTTAGGTCTTATGTTTAAATCTTTAATCCATCTGCAGTTAATTTTTATATAAGATGTAAGGAAGGGATCCAGTTTCGGCTTTCTGCATATGGCTAGCCAGTTTTCCCAACACTATTTATTAAACAGGGAATCCCTTCCCCATTGCTTGTTTTTGTCAGGTTTGTCAAAGATCAGATGGTTGTAGATGTGTGGCATTATTTCTGAAGCCTCTGTTATGTTCCATTGGTCTACATATCTGTTTTTGTACCAGTACCATGCTGTTTTGATTATGGTAGCCTTGTGGTATAGTTTGAAGTCAGGTAGCGTGATGCTTTCAGCTTTGTTTTTTGTGCGTAGGATTGTCTTGGCTATGTGGGCTCTTTTTTGGTTCCATATAGTGGTTTTTCTCTAGTTCTGTGAAGAAAGTCAGTGGTAGCTTGATGAGTATAGCATTCAATCCATGAGTTACTTTGGGCAGTATGGCCATTTTCACAATATTGATTCTTTCTAATCATGAACATGGAATATTTTTCATCTGTTTGTATCCTCTCTTATTTCCTTGAGCAGTGGTTGGTAGCTCTCCTTGAAGAGGTCCTTCACATCCCTTAGTTGTATTCCTAGGTATTTTATTCTCTTTGTAGCAGTTGAGAATGGGAGTTCACTCCTAATTTGGCTCTCTGTTTGTCTGTTATTGGTGTATAGGAATGCTTGTGATTTTTGCATGTCGATTTTGTATCTTGAGACTTTGCTGAAGTTGCTTATCAGCTTAAGGAAATTTTGGGCTGAGACAATGGAGTCCTCTAAATATACAATCATATCATCTGGAAATAGAGACAATTTGACTTCCTCTGTTCCTAACTGAATACCCTTTTTTCTTTTTCTTGCCTTATTTCCCTTGCCAGAACGTCCAATACCATGTTAATAGGAGTGGTGAGAGAGGGCATCCTTGTCTTGTGCCAGTTTTCAAAGGGAATGCTTCCAGTTTTTGCACATTCAGTATGATATTGGCTGTGGGTTTGTAGTAAATAGCTTTTATTATTTTAAGATACATTCCATGATACCTAGTTTATTGAGAGTTTTAGGCATAAAGGGCTATTGAATTGTGTCAAAGGCCTTCTCTGCATCTATTGAGGCAATTATATGGTTTTTGTCTTTGGTTCTTTTTATGTGATGGATTATGTTTATAGATTTGCATATGTTGAACCAGCCTTGCATCCCAGGGATGAATGTGACTTGATCGTGATGGATAAGCTTTTTGTTATGTTGTTGGATTTGGTTTTCCAATGAAGTGGACACTCAGTATTAACCATCACAGGGGTTATATGATTATTCTAGTTAGGATGCAAATAAAAGCAATACTAAAAACTATTACATGCACAATTTCAACCTATCATTTACAAACATGTTTAAAACTTAAGTAGCTCTGCTTCCAATAATGTCTAAGTAGCTGATATTAGACCAACTCTTTTAGAAAGGACGTCCAATATCTTTGAAAATTGTCTTTAAAAAATCAGATTGACCAATCTTAAGCAGATATTTAAAGGACAGAAAAACTTTCAGAATTGTACACACATTGGTTAAGGTTCACATTTTACAAGGGTTCTGCTTGAGACAGGGTCAAGGACCACACTTTGTCTTGTTGTAAAGCTACAATTTATTTCTTCAGTGTGTAGTCTTATTAACTGGATGAACCAGAAGACAGAGTTTGAATTCCTGACACCCATAAAAAATTTTAATCCAGTACATGGGAGGCCCCCCGAAAAGATGATCACACATCTTGGGCACATGGAAATTTTGAGGTACTGACTGGGGGATGCTCAAGATTCTGTACCCTATCTGAGGGACGTCTCAGATCAAGCGGCTGCAATTAATAACCAGGGATGCGGGCATCTTTGTGTTTGATTCAGATAGGTGCTTCTCTTCCCAAAATCAAGTCCCCATTAAAATGTATACTGGAAAATTGAGACCAATTTGACACATGATCTTTGAAGAAGAAGCGGTTCATTTTTCTCTGCTGAACAGAGTGTCCAAAATACTGCTTGCCACGTGGAAAAACCTGGCCACCAAAGGGAAGTATAGATTATGACATTATTCTACAATTAAACCTGTTTTTTAAAAGTGAGGGTAAATGGTTTGAGGTCCCCTATGTGCAATTTTTCTTTTCTGCTAGAGATTTGAATGAAGCTTACACAGAATTTGATGCTACTCTTCTCTGTGTCTCTCCTTTCTTGAATATCACCCCTTCAATTTTCTTTTCTCTAAGGAATAAGCCTCAGCTTTGTGGGGCCTGTTGCCCTTACCCTATTCAGCCCTCCTGGGGACCACCTTCACATGTGGGACTCCCTGTGGCTACTACCTCCACCAATGCCAACCAGGGCTCCTTAGTCCCTATACTCCAACAGGAGCCAGGAGGGTCGAGATGGACAGGGCATCCCAGGCTACCAGGATGCCCAGACTCTGCTCCCAACAGGCAATAGGAGGAGAATTTGGCCCAACCAAGGTACACATACCCTTCTCACTTTCTGAATTAAAGCAAATTAAGGTGGACTTAGGAAAATTTTCAAATGACCCAGAGAAGTACATAGATGTTCTGCAGGGCCTGGGTAAGTAACTCGAATTAGACTGAAAAGATATTATGCTGTTGCATAATCAAACTCTAACTAGCAATGGAAAAAAAGCTCTAGCAGGGGCTCAAGAGTTTGGGGGCCAGGGGGTTAATCTTCTCCCAAACATTGGCATAGCCTTCTCAGTATTACTCTCCTCAGTGCTTGTTAAATCTCTCCCCTCAGATTCTCCCTCTCTAGGCCCATCTTAGGAAGGACCATTTTCAGTTATTCTGTCTACCCCAACGGCCATTAAGGCAGTGGGAATTAAGTCATGAATTCATCACACTCGGCTGAAGCCTGGGACACCTCCTGAGGAAAGTCATAAACACCCCCCCCAACTCTACAGCCTGAAGTTCCAGGAGATGACCCTTTGTATACCTGCGAGCCATTACAGGATCTGCATCTGCTCTTCCAATAAGTTCCCCAGGAATGTAACCACTTATGAATCTAATTTATATCCTAGCATTAACAGGACTATAACTCTCAACTTTGCTATCTCTCAAACTCCAATTATTCCTTTCATGGGGACAGTCGAAAAATAGGAAAACTTGGTGGTGATATTAGGAAAGTTACTACCTCTATTCAGTTACTATAAGCTATCTCAGGAGTTAATTAATAACATAAAAATGTTGCTGATTCTGCAAGGACAGCTCACTCTGCAAAACAGCTTAACTCTTTAGCAGCCATAGCTCTTCAAAGTAAAAGAGCCCTAAATCTGCTGACAAAAGAAAGAGGAAACTTGTCTCTTTCTAGGAAGAAATGCTGCTACTTTGTAAACCAGTTAAGTATTGTTTTAAACAAAGTTAACTCAGGAATCAATTAAACACAGCGCTGAAAACCTTCCAGAAATTGTATCGTGAAGCTTGTTTATCAACCAGCTGTCCTGGCTATATTCTCTCCTAGGCCTGTTTATAACCATGCTATAATTGCTGGCTTCTGGGATTTTCATCTATAACCTTTTTATCACAATCATTTCTTCTAGAACCATAGGGTGGCAAATAATCCTACAACTGAAAACCCGAATGTCCTTGGCTTGTGAGCCCTATCTTGGACCTCAGGATCAACCTGCACCCCTAAAAGACTCCCCTCTGGAGGAAACCTCAACTTCAGGGCCCCTTCTATGCCCCATTTCAGCAGGAAGTAGCTAAAGAGTGATCGACGCCCATGTCCCCAACAGAAGTTGGACTTTCCTGTTCAGAAGGGAGACTGATGGAATTTATTCTCTTCCCGGGTTCACAACGGGGAGTAGTTTCAAGGGCAAGAACTTCCCAGCACCATGCCTCCCCCACCTCTCCATCTGTGGATTAGAGGTCTTTAAATTTTTGTGCACACGGGAAAGAATCAAAGATCTATCAGTCCAGCGAAGTTTAAAGGTACTCCTTTCATAGGTTAGGAAACTTAAAGGGGGAAGGAATTCCTCTCAGGTTAAAAGTTCCCTTCTTCTATATCCCTTCGGATTCCATATTTAGCTTTCCTTCCACAGTCTTGTGGAATATTTTCTCTCTTATCTTTTTCTTTCTCCTTTTTCTCTTTCAATGTCTAAATAAATCACTTTCTGTAAAAACTCTTTGGGGTCCGATATTTACTTGTGAGTGCACCATGCTCAGAGTAGTCCCCTCTCCCATTCTTGAGTGAGTGAGAGACCAAGAGCACAGAAGAACATCCTCTCAGGGGAGCTGAGTCTCCCCTGCACCCAGGAACCCAGCAAAAGTCCAACCTTTGACACATGGGGATTACAAAGTGAGATTTGGGTGTGGACCACAGAGCCAAACCATATCATTCCACCCCAACCCCTCAAAATATCATGTCCTCATATTTCAAAACATAATCATGACCTTCCAGCAGTTGCCCAATTCTTAGCTCAAGAATTAATCCAAAAGTCCAAGCCCAAAATATCATCTGAGACAAGATAAGTCCCTTCTGCCTGTGAGCCAGTAAAATCAAACACAATTGAGTTACTTCCTAGATACAATGGGGGTATAAGCATTGTGTAAATATACCCATTCCAAATGGGAGAAGTTGGTCAAAACAAAAGGGCTACAGGCTCCATGCAAATCTGAAATCCAATAAGGCAGTCATTAAACCTTAAAGTTCCAAAATGATATTTGACTCCATTTTGCATATCCAAGTTACACTGATGCAAGAGGTGGGCCCCCACAGTCTCAGGCAGCTCTACCCCTGTTGCTTTGAAGGGTACAGCCCCTCTTTGGGCTGCTTTCATGGGCTGGCATTGCTCTTCCAGGCACATGATGCAAGCTGTTGATTGATCTGCAATTCTGGAGTCTGGAGGATGATGTCCTTCTTCTCAAAGATCCACTAGGCAGTGCCTCAGTGGGGGCTCTGTATCAGGGTTCCAACCCCACATTTTTCTTCTGTACTGCTGAAGCAGAGGTTTTCTTCACGAGGGCTACACCCCTGCAGGAAACTTCTGCCTTGACATCCAGCCATTTCCATACATCCTCTGTAATCTAAGTGGAGGTTCCCCAACCTCAATTCTTGACTTTGTTCACCCACAGGCCGTACACCATGGGTCAATGCTTAGGGTTGGCATCCTCTAAAGCAATGGCCTGAGCTATACCTTGGTCCCTTTTAGTCATGGCTGGAGCTGCCACAGCTGGGATGCCAGACACCATGTCCCAGGGCTGCATAAAGCAGGGGGAACCAGGGGTTCTACAAAACTATTTTTCCTCCTAGGATTCCAGGCCTGTGATGGGAGAAGGTTTCTGACATGGCCTGGAGACATTTTCCCCATTGTCTTGGTGATTAACATTCAGCTCCTAGTTACTTATGCAAATTTCTGCAGGAGGTTTTGATTTCTCTTCAGAAAATGAGTTTTTCTTTTCTATTGTATAATCAGGCTGCAAATCTTTGAACTTTTATGCTCTGCTTCCTCTGAAATGTTTTGTTGATTAGAAATTTCTTTCACCAGACACCCTAACTCATCTGTCTCCAATTCAAACTTTTCACAGATATCTATAGCAGGGGCAAAATGCTGCCAGTCTCTTCACTAAAGCATAACAAATGTAACCTTTCCTCCAGTTCCCAATAAATTCCTCATCTATATCTGTGACCATATCATCTTGAAATGTATTGTCCATATCACTATTAGCATTTTGGTGTAAGCCATTCAACAAGTCCCTAGGAAATTCCAACTTTTCCACATCTTCCCATCTTCTGAGCCCTCCAAGTCTCTAGGAAGTTCCAAACTTTCCCACATTTTCCTGTCTTCTGTTGAATCCTCTAAACTGTTCCAATATCTGCCTGTTACCCAGTTCCAAAATCACTTCCACATTTTCAGATATCTTTATAGCAGCACCCAATCTCTGCATTATCAATTTACTGTATTAGTTCATTCTCACACTGCTATAAACTAATACCAAAGACTGGGTAATTTATAGAGAGTAACTGATTCACAGTTCCACATGGCTTGGGAGGCCTCAGGAATCTTACAATCCTGAGAGATGTCACCTCTTCACAGGATGACAAGAATGAGTGCCAAGTGAAAAGGGGATCCCCTTATAAAACTATCAGATCCTGTGAGAACTCACTCACTATCAGGAGAACAGCATGGTGGAAACAACCCATGAATCAACCCATGATTCAATTACCTCCACTTAGTCCTGCCCTTGACACATGGGTATTACTACAATTCAAGGTGAAATTTGAGTGGGAACACAGAACCAAACCATATCAGAGGGATTTATGAGGGATTCACTGCCGTGATTCAAACACCTCCCACCAGGCCCCACCTCTAACATGCAGACCAAGAATACCGGGCCCCAAGTGCCCCTTTCTCAGTTTGCTCATAAATGTAATTTCCATGATAGGAGAGCCAAGTTGAAAGGGGAAGAATTGACTTCCCACCACCAGTGCCCATTTGTAATGTGAAGTAGTTTTCCGGAAAATCTGACCCTCTAACATACCAGCTCTGTCACACTTATGAAGGGATTATGCATGAAGGAAAGGCAGATGCTAAGGATAAAGATTTCCACAGATCTGACTGAGGATACTGCCTGTA
This sequence comes from Cacajao melanocephalus, assembly GCA_963573385.1. Lineage (NCBI taxonomy): Eukaryota > Metazoa > Chordata > Mammalia > Primates > Pitheciidae > Cacajao > Cacajao melanocephalus. The sequence goes on from CAUYLG010036774.1 coordinate 34,479, forward strand.
TTTGGTACCAAACATGAGAAACTCCTTATCTGATAATATTTTCAAAACAATAAAAATCTTGGTGGAGAGCAAGTAATAGGAATTTGGTGTTTCCATAGAGATCATTTTCAACTACGAACTAGGAAGATGATGAACATGTGCTAGACTGTGTATTATTAATGAGTAGGAACCCTGGAGCAATCAGGACATAACCTGGACAGACTTAAAAGTATTTATCTAGTCAAACATAGACACATCAACACAAGGCAGCGGCCTCACTGGTTTAAGCACAACCCAGAGTAAACACTACTGAATAATAAGCTACATGGACCCAGTAGCAACTCCTAGAATGTCATGCATAATTATACATAAGTTCATACTTTTCTCTACAGTTTGAAAGCCTCAGAAATGCCCATGGCTGTAACTTTTCAGTACTGACTGGAAAGAATAAATAGAAGCTACTAGTCTCTGGAAAAAGGGGGCAAACATAAAAGCTTCTTGAATTGTGATAGTAGGTTCAAGCAATTCACATGCCCAGTGGGAAAAGGTAAACATCTATTGGCTAAGAAAGCTACAACCTTTGACCAATATGTGACTTATATTGACCTGGAAGTGACCCTGAGGTAACTAAACCAAACTTAAAAAATAAAAACAAGGGAAGAAAATCTGAACAAAAACATCAGAGGCAGAAAACACAAAATAAACTTTTGAAAAATAACCTATTCAAATGATGAAATTTTAAAACTCACCAAAAGACAACCCCCCAACACCAAGAAAAACAGTAAGAAATCATGGGGAGGTGAATGAGAAGTCAGTGCCCAGAATTTCAACAGTATATATGCTTAAAAATATCCAGATTTCAACAACAAATTTTATGATACATGTAGGGAAAAATAAAAGTGAGACTCACAAATGAGAAAAAGAATCAGGCAATAAAAATTACTGTTGAAGATACACAGATGGTGGAATTAGCACAGACTTCATAGCAGCTATCATAAATATGTTCATAGAACTAATGAAAACCATATTTAAAGGAAGAAAGATACAATGACAATGGATTATAAAAGATAGACTCGATAAAGAAATGGAAATTGCCCAAAAGAATCAAATAAAATAGGAAGTTGAAAACTAAAAATATGAAAATGGAGTGACAGTGAGAGATTTGAGTAAGAAAAGGAAACAATCACTTAATTTAAAAGTAGATCAATAAAAATTATGCAATAATCTTAATTTTCAAAATTTGATGAAAAAAATTAATCCTTAAATTAGGAAGCTCAATAAACACAGTTAGGATAAACCAAAAGAGATATACACTTAAATGCATTCTAACCAAAAGGTTAAGCTAAAGAGAGAAAAAAAAAAACATTAAGGGTAAAATGATTCATGACTTACAAGAGAAACTCCAATAAAATTAACAGCTGCCTACTCATCAGAAACAGTGGAGATGAGAAGGCAATATAATAACAGAAGCAAAGTGCTAAGTAAAATAAACAAAATGACACAAAAACCATTGATCAAAAAGCTTGTATCTAGTAAAACTACATTCCAAAATGAAGACAAAATCAATGCATTCCCAGAAAAACAAAAACTGATGGAATTTATTGCTAGCAGACCTGCTTCATAAGAAAAATAAAGGGCATTTTTAGGCTGAAGGCAAGTGATAGCATAGATTAATCTGAATACACATAAAAAAAAGTGTTGTTAAAAACAACTAACCAGATAATTTAAAAACACAGTCTACTTGTATATTTATTCTCCTTTCTTAAGTAAATTTAAAAAGCAATTGCATAAACAATATATTTAGGGGATTTGTACTATAACATATAGACATACAATGTATTTAGAATATATAATATATATCCTAAAACATATACAAATATACTGGACAATAACAGCGTAATAAAGGTGAGTGGGTACAAAGCTGTAATGGAATAAGCAAGTAAATTACCAGATGGTAGCTTAAATTCATAGGAAGAGTACAAGTGAAAGTTAACAAAAAGGTTAATATAATAAACTATATTTTCTCTACTGTTTTCTTTCAACTTCTTTAAGAGAAATAAAGTGATAAGGTAATATTTATAAGAATTTATTACTGGGTTTAGAAAATATATATACTTAACATATGTAGCAATAATAGAACAATGGGTAAATGGAGCTATAAAAAAAAGGAAAGTTTCTATATTATACTAAAATTAGGTCAGTGTTAATGAATCAAATAAGCAGAAATACATTGTGATAAGTTAAGATGTATAATATAAGCTGTAATGCAACCATAACAAAACAACTCAAAATTAAAAAGGGAAACCAAATTTCATACTTAATTATATCTACTTTATTCAAAGGAAGATAAAGTGATTAAAAATGAAGAAAAATGAGAGGAATATTATTCAAAATAAGGCAAAATTATTTTAAATAAAGAAAGATGAGGAAGAAAATTCCAGCAAAAGGAGAAGGAAAGAAGAAAAGAGAGGAGGAGGAGGAGGGGGAGGGGGAGGAGGAAAAAAGAAGAAGAAGAAGAAGAAGAAGAAGAAGAAGAAGAAGAAGAAGAAGAAGAAGAAGAGAAAGAGAAAGAGAAAGAAGAAAGAAGAAAGAAGAAAGAAGAAAGAAGAAAGAAGAAGAAAGAAGAAAGAAAGAAGAAAGAAGAGAAGAAGCAGTGGCAGCAGAGGCAGAAGCAGCAGCAGCAGCAGCAGCAGGAGGAGGAGGAGGAGGAGATAAAGAATGAAAAATTAAAAATGAGAGGAAGAAGATTCCAGAAGGAGAAGGAAGAGAAGGAAGAAGGAGAAGGAAGAAGAGGAAGAAAGACGAGCAAGAGGAGGAGGACAGGGAGGGGGAAAGGGAAGTGGGAGAAGGGAAATGAGAGGAAGGAAGGAAGGAAGGAAGGAAGGGAGGGAGGGAGGGAGGGAGGGAGGGAGAGAGAGGGGAGGAGGAGGAGGAGGAGAAAAGGAGGAGAAGACAGAGGAGAAAGAGGAGGAAGGAGGGAAAAGAAAAACACTTTCAATCTAGAACTCTATGTCCAGTGAAAATAGGTTTCATGAATGAAGATAAAATAAAAAAGGTTTTGGGTTCTTTTATTGTTGTTTTTGAGACAGAACATCACTCTATTGCCTCTATTGCCCTGGATGGAGTGCAGTGGTTCAATCTTGGCTCTCTGCAACCTCTGCCTCCTGGGTTCAAGGGATTCTCTCACCTCAGCCTCCCGAGTAGCTGGAACTACAGGTGTGCAACACCATGCCAGGCTAATTTTTTGTATTGTTTAGTAGAGATGGGGTTTCACCATGTTGGCCAGGTTGGTCTTGAACTCCTAATCTCAAGTGATTTGCCCACCTTGGCCTCCCAAAGTGCCAAGATTACAGGCATGAGCCTCCATGCCTGGCCAAGAAGTTTTGAGATAGAAATAAAACTAGGAAATTCATCCAAAATAGTCATATGACCAGATGGCAAACTGAAATTTTAAGAAAAATACAGAAATGGACAACATGCGAGAAAATACATTTATCTTAGAGTCCTACAAGTGAAATTCTTGCTCAGAGTATATTAACAGATCATTATCACTAGATGCTATTAATTTGTCCTCCAAAGTAACCCTATCATTTTATACTTTATGAAAAAATGTATACATTTCCCCAGCTGCTTGCTTAAAAATATTTGTTATTTTCTGTAAAAGTGTTTTTTATTTGATTGGTATGAACAAGTCTGTTTTGTGTTTCTTGATTGCAGAGGAGACTGAAGACCTTTTCTTAAGTGCATTTGTGGTTATGGTATATTCCCATATGCACTGCTTATTGTCATCCTCAGATTTTACATATATTTGGATGAATAAGGTTTTCTTGTAGATTTGTAGATACCATGTATTGTAGATATTATTTGTGTTTCATATGAGAAGCAGACAGTTTTTACTCTATTATTGGCTTACATTTTCTATATTTATAATATAGAAAATGTAAAACACCATCATTACGGTGTTTTAAATTTTTTACTAAAAGCAAACTCAGGATTTTTAAAAGTAATTTTAGCTTATCTGTGCAAATTAAATAAGAGATATTTTCCTTTTACGTCAAAATTTATACAGTCATATGCCAAATGAAGAGCTAATCACCTTAATATTTATGCACCTTTAATAATGGAAAATTATGAGAATAATTCTGTGAGGTAAGTGTTAACTCAGTTGCCTTGGGTCATTTAAACCCTAGCTACTATAAAGAAAGCATTGATTCTTGACCATTTCCTGTAAGAATAATTCCAAGCACTTGGGAAATCCTATCTGATAAAAATATCTTTATATACCTCAGACCTTGGGCTGTAACAGGTAGCTTATGTTAATAATTTGATTTACGGTGGGTGCTTGGGCCACAGAAGATAGTTTATGCTAATAACGTGGTTTATCCTGGAAGCAGTAGGCCACATTCTATCAACTTGACCTCTGGAGGGGCTGTGGACATGGTGACTAAGATCAGCCATAGTGTCACTTCAAGACTAAGTGACAAGCCTTTCAAAAAAACCCTAGACACAAAAGCTCAGGTGAACCTCTCTGGTTGACAATACTCCATTTGTATTGCAATATATATTGTTGTGAGAATTAACCACCATCTATATGACTCCTCCGATAGAGAAAAATTGGAAGCTTGCTCATATTATCTCCTGGACTTCTCTTTATGTGTCTCGCACTTTCGCTGATTTTCGTCTGTAACCATTCACTGTAATGTGCCATAACCATGAAAATTAACAGCTTTTATGTTGTCTATGAGTCCTTATAGCAAATCATTGACTGTAAGTGTGGTCTTGGGGACACCCAGTCGCAAGACCATTCACCAGAATAAAAATAAAATTACTTCTTTAGATTATAAAATAATGGTCACTTTATTAATAATATAAATTCATATTAAAATGTATTTCTAGATTGAAAAAAAATTTTTAAAGTTTGTTTGTAGGAGAAATGTAAATTGGTCAAACCCCTTTCTGCAAGTTTAACAAAAAGATAAAAGTATCAGTGAATCTGAATATAGATCAATAGAATATATATTTTAAAGAAAAAAATGAATAAAAAGTAACAGAAACTTACAAACTTGTGAAAGAACAAGTTTAACTATACATATGTTATAAGAGTATATAGAAGGAGAGAATATATACAGAAGGAGAGAAGAAAGATAAAAAGAAGATGTATTATTTGGTAAAATAATGGCTAAAGCTTCCTTAATGTGATAGAATACATTAATCTATATATCTGTGAAGTTTAGCAAAACTCAAGTAGACAAGACACAAAGAGATTCACATCTAGGTATATCATAGTCAAAGTATGGAAAGATAAACAGAAAATATAAAAAGTAGCAAGTGTGAAACAACTGAACATAGATGTGGAAGCAGCAATATGATTCACAGCTGACTTTTCTCCAGGAACAGTGAGACTAAAAAGTAGCAGAATTATATATTCAAGTACTAGAGGAAACAAAACAAAAACAAGCAAGGGTCAAACCAGAGTTGTATATTTTGGAAAATAATTCAAAGATAAAGAAAAAATAATATAGGAGAGTTGGAAAGTTCATAAAGTGAAAATCATCTTTATTGGAGTAATTTATATAGATGATGTTTTCTGTGATCTAGATAATAAGGTAGGAAAATATTATTCTGATAAAGTTCTCCTGTGTTTAGGAAATTGCAGAGTTACGAGATCAGTGAATTAGTTATCAATTTTCATGTTAGAGGTGGTGCTGTTAGTTGTACCTGAAAAATTACTTTCCTATTTCTGCACAAAATCAAACAAATGAACGTGTGTTTGTATACAAATATACATAAATACATCTTCAAGACTTAAAATTCATTTGAATTTCAAACAAACAAACTATAGACATTTCTAGTTCAATCTATCTTACAAATAAAGATGGGTTTAGAAGTCAGCACAAGTATGTATTATGATAAATTATGAAAGTGTATTAAGAACTATGCGGAGATATAAAAAGCATGGGAAGTTTGGTTTTCAGATAGAAACTCATAGAAAATAATAAATTTAACTAAATAAAACATCTTACTGTAGGTAATATTCCCAGTGAATGTGCATCAGTGAGAAATTCCTAAAGCTGCAGCAACAAATTAAGATGTCAGCAAAAATGGGTCTAGTGAGTGTGTGTTGGTGGACAATTAGCAAGTGTATAGTGCACAGCTGCAACAGCATACAATTTTGATCGTCTTGATTCAGATAGCCTATAATTTCTTTCTTTGTACATGTTTGAATAGGTTAATGGCATCAGAGTAACAAATACCCTGGGAAACTCTTGGGTAACCTTGTTTTCTATTCTTTTATATTTAGCCTTTCTTCAAAGATTTGCTCTTTGCTTAAAGATATTAATTCTGATTGTCTTGTCTCAGATGAAACTGAGAAGTTTCATCTAACATTTCCAGTTCTCTAACATTTATTTATACCTGTGTTTTTACTATAGTTTTCTTTTTTTTTCTGTAGTTACCAGGCCATAGTGATATTTAGTCATATTCAAAGAAAAGTATCCAGTTTTGTTTGATTTCTTTTCTATTTATACATTTTTACAGGTATCTTTACCTTACTATTTGATATGTCTATCAATTTATCAAAGACAATTTACAAGCTTAGCTCCCTGGTTTCTTGTTTATCCTCTTATATTAAAAATAAATTCCAGTCTCTCCAAATGCATTAATGGAACGGCATCATCGCCATTTTCATCTTAACTTGTATGTTTCATTATCCGTTATTACTTTTATTTTCTCCAAAGTTTGATTGTTGATGTCTTTCAGCCTTGTTTCTTTTACAAATCAGCCCAATTACTCAGTAATCCGCATCAAGGGAGGAGTTAATTGAGAAAGAGATTTGACTGCTCTGATATTCTAGAATATACATCTGTAATCACTTTTCCTATGTGTATTTGCAATAAAATATTATTTCCCATTTTTTCACTCTGGATTATATATGTCAATTATCTTAATATAGGAAGACTACGAACCTTTAAGTGAACTATAATTTTACTTTAGATCAATAAGTCTATGTAGAAATACATCATTAATTTAAACACCAAAATAAATATATTTTGCAAGGAGGAAATTTTAATTTTGGGTTAAAAGATCCATAGAACATTTCTCTTTAGGTTATATAATAGTTTATATAGTTAATTTCACAAAAAAATAAAACCTTTGTTACTTTAGCTCATTTTCTCCTTATAATTAATAATACTGAGAATAATAGATGGATTTTCTTGCTATCTATATTGCAACAGGTTGACTATATATACATATATATATGTTTAAAATGTTTACATGACTGTTCACTTTGAGCAATATAAAGAATTAAAATATAAGTGATCAAAACTATGCACATGAAGTTCAGTTTTAGGAAAAATTGAGAAAGAGCATAGCTAAATCAGCAGAATGGACGTTCTTATATGAGTGCAAATAAAACTGATGACAAAAGATGAAGGTTAAGACAAATATCGTAATTGTGAGATACTATTGTATATACAATGGTCTATTAAAAATTCTTCTTTCCTTTTCTGTATTGGAGAACTAAAGTGACAGATGAAATGTACTCCAAATGTGATTATTTGATATTTACATTTGTCTTATACTCAAGACTATTATAGTATGTTAATAATAATAATGAAAACATTTATTTTTGGCATCAAATATAACAGAGTACAGGTATTTTTCACATAAACTTCACTGTACAACATTATACTATTATCATAGCACAGTATTGATTATGCATTTTTGTTTAACAAATTATACTATATTATTCACATTTCTCACTTGGGAGATTGTATAATTTCTGCAAAATGATTTTTAAGTGTCTGTGAGGCTACCAAAAAAAAAAAACTCTCTCTTTTTGTTCCCACTTTGCTTTAAGCAGAACATTCTATTTAAGAAAATACAGAAATAGAAAGAAAAAGGAAAAAAATTTTTCTTAAGTTCCAGTTGACTTCCACCAGGTGGCAGATACTCAATGGCATTTTGTTATTAACACATTCTTTTTTTTTTTTTTTTTTTAGAAAGAAAGAAAAAGAGAGAGAAGAAAGAAAGAGTGAAAGAAAGAAAGAAAAAAAAAAGAATGTAAGAGAGAAACAAAGAAGAAGAGAAAGAGGGAGAGAGAACAGGATTCTTGTTCTATTGCCCAGGCTAGAATGCAGTCTAAAAATGGGTATTAAAAACTTCTTTTATGCCAATAATTGTGCTTAACAATGGAGACAGGAAGGAATAAGGGATG